>JAIKVJ010002451.1:0-11806 GCA_024679225.1 Phytophthora pisi
ATATCGAGGCGGCTCTACTTGCCGGCGCTTGGTGGTTCCACTGGAACCTCGGAGAAGACGGGAGATCTTTGTGGTTCAGAGAAATTTCGGGACTGAGTCCTTACCCTATCCTATGTCCTGGCTACTGGCTACTCTGTACTACTGCTTGCTAAGCCTACCGTTCTGTGCCTATCCTTACTTCTGTCGTGCTTGCACTACCGTGCTTCAACCTGATTTACGTGACGCAATCAAGATCTTACCTCGGCGCGTTTTGGTCGGCGGGGGTTAGGGTCGGCGCGTTTTGCTCGGCGGGGTTTAGGGTCGGCGCGTTTTGCAGAACCGGGCGCGCTGGTCGACCCGTCGGATGATTACAGAAAATACCGCCACTTCCGAGACCATCTGTTCGGTGCTTTTTGTGCACAATATAAATTGTTGTGAGGTTAGCGACCTACAATTGAATCGATGCTACTCGCAGCATGACATCAACTACATCTTCGTCACAGTCCTCGGTTTGTACGACTTCGTCCTCAGCATCGGGTTCTGCAATACCGCGAAGGGGGACTGCTAGGCCTGTCTTCTGCCAGCAATGCGCGATCGTAGACGCGCGCGTCGTCTTCCACAGCTCCTGGTTCCACTGGATCGCTTGAAGCTGGTCAATCTTGTAGACAGTGCGTCCGTCGACATCTTCGTCAGCGTCGAATCTGTCGATGGCTTGATCGGTCTGTAGCGACTTGAATCGAGCTTTGAAACTGGCAATGACACCAGCATCCAGCGGTTGTAGGTGCGTCGTTGTGTTGGGCGGGAGACTCTCGACCTTCACATTGGTCAACACGAGATCCCCGTGCGCATGCGATGACACATTGTCGATAAGGAGAAGGATGTGGCGCTGTGCAGCTCGCATCTCCCTGTCTAGGTTTAGTAGCCACTCCTGGTACACCTTGCTGTTCATCCAGGCCTTGTCGGTCTTCCTGTACAGAAAGCCATGCTGCTCTGCTGTCTTCTTCCCGAAGCAACGGGGCTTCACGGCACGCCCAATGAACAGCGCTGGCAACGAGTCACTGCCATCGGCATTGGTTGTCAAGGCCAACGTAATCCGGGTCTTGTCTTTCTTCACGCCTGGCATTTTAGAGGTGCAAATGCTGCGCATCGGAGCAGCCTTGTAGTTCAGACCCGTCTCGTCCATGTTGTATATATCCTGGGGGTCATACAGGTCTGTCACTTCGTGGAGAGCATGGCGGCCTTGGCGTACGGCGTCGGGCTTACCTGAGCCCGCTTCTCCGTGTCTTGGACGGTAGCAAAGCTCACGCCTGTTGAGGAATGCCGACATCCAACCCACAGACAAACCCACGTCGAGCGCGCCCCCCCCCACCTCAAAGCGCAGCTTTTTAGCTTTCCGAGTGATGACCTTTCGATTTAGACACATACCACGCTGCTCGGCTTTCTCGATCCAGCCTTCTAGCCTTCTTTCGAGAGCAGGCGCCTTCACCTTGAGGAGCTTGCGGCGCTTGCCTTGGCCGTACGCCTCCTTCATGATGGTGCCTGCGTTTCGAAGTATGTCAGAAATTGTGTTACGAGCAGGAGTATCACGCAGCCGGAACTCCTTTTTAGCCCACTTGGATAGCTGGGCCTGCGTCATGGCTGGTGTCGCTGCATGTTTACGAATAAGCTCTCGCTTGTTGTCTATGGTCATCCACTTGCCCATGTTTGTACTGTGCTGGTCGCCGCAAATACTCGAATGGTGATTATCGTCTCGTACTGAACGAGTCGTTCAGAATTGGTTTTGGCGCGCGCGCGAAAATTACCTACTAAATCTAATATTTGAAAGTGCAAAAATTAATAGAGGTCATTTGTTATCGGCAGTGTCGGAAGTGAGAGTACCTTCTGTACGCGTCGCACTGGATTCTGGCACCGTGTCTCACGGCCCATCACCCACGCCGACTTTCCCGTCGAGCTCGGCCCTGCGTCGCGCCAATCAATCCGCGTCGCGTTCCATCCGCCGCGTCGAGGTCCATCACTCGCGTCCCGGCGCCTTCTTCCTCCGGCGCTCGGCGCGCCCACTTCTTCCGCGGGGTACTACACCACACAAGAAGGCGCTAGGGAGCAAGCAAGGTTAACGTGCTGAAGTATTTATTTTTGTGTTGGATCGACACGCGATCAGCTAATGCATGTAGTATGAGCGGTACCAAAGAATTCCACCTCTCTCGTTCCCCTTTCGGATAGCTTTCTTTTTCAGGCGGCGGCGGAAGATAAACTCATCGTCGTCTCGTCCTCATCTTCACTCTCGCTTTCTTCTTCTGGCTCATCGCTGTCTTCATCGGAGCTCTCATCATCACTGGTTCAATCGTCATTTTGGCTGAGTAGCATGTTGTGCGGCGCGACGCATGCTGTGATCCACTGCAGAATCCTTTCCATGTCTTCTTTTTTGTTTAGCTGAACCCGCAGCTCTCTTAAACACGCCCACCGGCCTTTCAGCACCCCGATGGTATGCTCGTTGACAACGCGAACATGGGTGATGCACGTGTTGAAAGCTTCGATGTCTGTGCCCTTCATGTTCTTGCGGTACGCGGGGACCAGTGTGTAGTAGCCACGATCAGCAGGATAAGCCAAGTCTCCAATTAGGTACTCTCCTGGAGAGAAGAAGTGGGGCTTCTTGGAATCCTTCGCGAGCTGCATCTTCTCGTACACGGTGCTATCACAGCATCAGCCCGGCCACCCAGCATAGAACGCAATGATGCGCCGGTTGTCGTCACACACGATTTGGCCGTTGATACTGTAGCGACTTTTGCGATCAAATTAGCATTCTCCATCAACCACAGGCTTCTGGGAGAGCGGGAACGTCGTGCCGTCGATGAACCCCACACAACCCTTGAATCCTTTGGCTGTCATACGCCTCGACATTGCCTTGCGCTTGCGCTTGTTAGGCCACACGACGAACTTGGATGCCAGGTCGTTTAGGGCCTCCAAGACACGCGTCGTATAGAGAACACACGTCCCTTTACCGATTCCCCAGAGCTTGAGCGTCCGCCCAAGCGAGACGCCGTTCCCGTAGTTCCCAAGGCGATCCAAAGCGACAGCAAGCTGTAGTGCGACGTCTGCTTGCGGATGGAGACTGTCGTTCTGAAAGACGGGATGCCCTTCAATCTCGGAGAGCACAACTTGAAACGACGCTTTTGACATGCGCGTAAGCTGCCGGAAGCTGTCATCAGGCAAGTTGAAAACGTAGTTCAGCACGAAATCGCGGCTTTTGTCGTAGAGCTGGCGCGGCGTGAGATACCGGTTGGCCTCGACCAACATCAACACCTCAGCGAGATCGTCCATCGGCGTATCCATCCACAGATCTCCATCCTCGTCGAGAAAAAAGCCCAACGAGAGATCTCCGTCCGCGTCAAACAGGCTATCGAGCAACAGGAAGTCTTCGTAGTCCTCCTCGTCGAGGGCCGCCGCCGCCATGCCGCTGATGAGGTCTGCTATGAGCTGCCGACGGTGGGAGACACGAGGCATGGCTGCTGCTTGACTCGAGCGTCAAAATTGCGGGCGTGTACAGAGTGATTGTCAAATAGAAATGACCGGTCATTTCATATCTGATTGGGGTGATATTTTGGAAATGGTTTGATCATTTTGGAGCTCTCAAGTGACGATATTTTTGGCACCATTTGTCAATTCTGACCCCCCCTATTACAGCACATTGACCAGGTTTTATGCTACCGGAGGGATCAGCTACTCTATCTAGGGCCCATGTGAGACATCCATATGCTACGTATCCCTTCTGGACACTATATGAAACACTTCTTAGTGCTGCACAAGATGTGATATTCTGCTGCGACTACTATCCAAACACGAACGTGCCGCACAGCAAAATGTAGAGGAGTGATCAGAGCTTCTAAGGATGCATGTGACTTTGCAAAGTATGAAGTAGGTGTCAAGCACAGATCTATTCTCCATAATCGATCCTCTCCAAGAATGCAGTTAGAAATGAAAATGGACAAATCATGAAACACTCAAACGACCACCTCGTCGACCACGATACTGCCCTCGCACCTCACAGCAACCTCCACAGCAGCACACAGCACATGGAGGGACACGTCAGGCATTACGCATTGAGTTGCCAGTGACAAGGGCAGCATCGGAGCAGCTGAGTGAGGTGCCGGTGCAGTCGGAAGGAGTGAAGGGACCGCAGGAGCTGGAGCTTGCTTGTTCTTCTGCTCGCGCTTACGACGCGGCCTTGGCACCTGCGCAGCTTTCTCCCTCTTCTTCCGCTCTCGCGCTGCTTTCCGCTCTTGAACTTCACGCTGCTTCTGGGCCTTGTTCTCGGCAATCTGCTGGACTTCTCTCGGCATGTCAGGGTGGGTCATGAGCCGACCGCCGGCAATGAAAGTGCTCTTCCGTTTCGACGTCGCTTTGTTTGGAGCCACCAAGTCCATCATTTGGACACCAATATCCAAAACCTGGGCGTGTTCCAATGAAACTCCCATGCGCAGCAGACGGCGTTGACACCGAGGAGTCAGGTGCTGCGAAGTGATCGCAGCGAGGGGAGTGTTGGCCAATAGAGGCGCCTCTCCGATGATTTTGCCGAGCATTTTATCCAGCGACAATGGGTATATACCCGTCGCGCGGAACGACCCCATTATCGTCTCGGGGATTGAAGCGACCTACCATGCAGCAGACATTAGCGTAGCCATATCATCCTTGATGGGCCTTGCACCTCGGTTGTGGAGAGGAAAAACTTCGAGCAGAGCCTCGTACGCGCGCTTGAGGGCGCGGAATACCAGCGAGTCCAATGGCTGAGTAAAGTGCGACGTCTGCGATGGAAGTGTGAATATCTCGATCTTGACTGAGGCCGCGAATGACAGCGCCTCAAAGTGCAGTTGGGAGTAATGTCCGTCCAGTATCAGCACAACCGGTCGCTCGATGTTGCGCTTGGTCAGGCTGTCATAACAAAATGTAGCCACTGGAGAAATAGGCGCCCATTAATGTTGGACGACTCGCTGACAGCGCACACGGACCCATCTCGCGCACCTTCCATCCACTCCATCTTCATCAGCTTGCCGGCGAAAATGAACATCGGTTCGATGGCCATCTCATCAGCAGCAACACAGGCCATCATGCTCACGTTCTCGCGGTCAGATGACTTGACGACGTTGGCGGCTAGGCCGCGGGAGCAGACAACACGTGGGGTAGCGCGGCCGTGTGGGGAAACCCCCGTCTCGTCGCAGTTCCAGATGCGGCTGGGCGGCAGGTGCTCGATCTCCGCCTTCAGATTCGAGTAGTAGGAACGAATCCGGTTTTCCGTCGAGCCTTCGTAGCGGGTGATGCTCAGAACTTGGGCCTTGTTGATGCAGAGCTGCTCGGAGTGACGTGCGACGAACCGTCTGACGAAGCGTCGAGGAAGGAAACGAGGCGGCCACTTGCCAGGGCAGCCTGGTTGATTAGGAAACGCATCTCTTCGATGTTCATGCAGAGACCACGGCGTGACCTTAAGTCTACCACATCGATCACCCCCCCCCTCTCTTGGCCCTTCGATAGCATCGCAGGCTTGCCTTGTCGAGCACCAACCGACAGCCTCCCCGTAGCATAACGCCACAGCGTCACCCGATTGACGTCGTACTTCTGCGCTGCCTAGCGGCAGCTAGCTGAGCCCGACCGGACGCACTCAATCGCGCGCTGCAAGCGCTCCTCCTTGTCCATGGTGCTGCTGGTGACCGATCAAATCGAACTTTGCGAGCACGAAGCCGTTTTAAGCGCAACGAACTGCGTTGGAGAGCTGGCGATTGACTGGTTTGAACTGCGTAGAGCTCAACGCACAAATGGCTACGGTTTGCGCAAATTGGGTACGAACTCTTGTGGACCAGTGATAGTCCCATACTTTATCTAAGTCATTGTGTTGCACGTTTGGGGTCAGTTTCGCGTTTTGTCCGGAGGGGATACTAGCAAATTTGGCGAATTCTTGATTTTGACAAATTTGTCGCAAAAATAGTCCTTTTTCGACCTTGTTAGCCCACTCCCGTCCCGTGGGTTATCAACCGTCCCGCGGGTCGGGCCAGCCAATTGCAAAGATACAGCATACAAAGTCCAAGTGAAGCGGCGTCCCTTCGCTTGTCCGAAACACATACGTGGGGCGCCTGCGTCGAGCATTCCGCACTCCCGAGACCCGAGACAGCAGCCGCAGCGCGCGCCGAGCTCAGCAGCGAGCGAGCGAAGAGAGAGAGAGAAGAGAAGAGAGAGAGCCAGCCAGTCGCCACCATGGATCGCTTCGCGCTGGACAAGCTCAAGAACGTGATGGACGACGCGTAAGCAGCCGCCGCGGATCGCACCGGGGCTTGTGCAGCGCTGATAACGGACCTTGTGCTCTCTGTGTGCAGGAAGAGCGCTGTGAAGGCCAAGATGGGCACGGACGTGGAGCGCAAGATGGAGGAGGCGCTGTCCAACAAGAACTGGGGCGCGTCCAGCACGCTGCTCAACGAGATCTCGCAGCTCACCTACGACTAGTGCGTGTGCCGATGCCGCTGCGTCATTCCAGCCGCTGGGCTGTCGTTGCTGACGGATGTGGTGCTCTGTAACTGTAGCGAGGCCTACGGAGTCATCATGCGCAAGATCTGGGAGGCGCTGGACGCCGAGGGCCGCCAGTGGCGCGCCGTGTACAAGGCGCTGAGTCTGCTGGAGCACCTGGTCAAGAACGGAACGGAGCGCGTGATCGAGAACGCGCGCGACCACATGTTCAAGCTGCGCCACCTCTCGGGCTTCTCCTACCACGACGGATCCGTCGACAGGGGCAACGGAGGTAAGACCACTCTGCTGATACACTCGAAGAGCTTCCAGTTATGGCTGACTGTTTGATGTGGTTTACCAGTCCGCGACAAGGCCAAGCAGTTGGTGGACATGCTGAACGACAATGACATGATCCGCACGGAGCGCGAGAAGGCTGGACGTCTGCGCAACAAGTACGTGGGCATTGGCAGCGGCGTTGGTGGCGGCATGGGCGGCGGTGGCTACAGCGGAAGCAGCAGCTACAGTGGAGGAGGTGGTGGCGGCTACAGCGGAAGTGGCGGCTACAGTGGTGGAGGCGGCTACAATGGCGGAGGCAGCAACAGCTACAGCGGGGGAGGCGGCAGCAGTTACAGTGGCGGCGGCAGTACGAGCTACAGCGGTGGTGGTGGTGGCTACAGCGGTGGTGGCGGCAGCAGAGGTTATGGCGACAATGATTCGAAGAGCTACCAGGAGAAGGAGAAGAGCTACTCCAGCCGCTACGCTGACGATGATCGTGGTACGTCGGTTCGCGCTAGCTTGACGTGGGAGTACTTGGTGACGCTAATCAATCGCTGTCTATGAGCAGATGACGGTAGCGATGAATCCGAGTCTGAGGAGGAGGTGCGCTCGAAGCGACGAACGGCGTCGTCGAAGCGCAAGGCTGCTGCGAAGAAGAAAGAGGTGCGTTGCATCGGATTCTCTTGTTGTCTGAGTTTGTTACAGCATGGTAATTAACAAATGTTGGGTGCTTACAGGAACCGGAGAGCAAGCCTGCAGCGAAGGCGCCCTCTGCAGAACCGTCACTACTGGATAGCGACTTCTTCGGCACCCCTGCACCAGGTATGCATTGCGCTTCCTCTACCAACACATCGGTCTAGACGAGCTAACGATCATTTTTTTTCCCTAGCTGCTCCTGCAGCGAACACTTTCGACCCGTTTGCGCCGGCTCCTGCCGCCCCCGTGGCGGCGGCCCCACAGACCGCTTCGTTTGCTGCATTTGGCAACGCGGCACCTGCGCCTCAGCAGTCGTTTAATGCTTTTGGTGCAGCCCAGCCACAGCAACAGCAATCGTCCTTTGACGCATTCGGCAGTGCTGCTGCTCCAGCTCAAGGAAACGCCCAACAGTTTGCTGCTTTCCCCGCCCCGCCGGCGCAGCAGGGTTTCAATGCGTTCGGTCAGCAAGGCAACGCTGCGGCCCCCGCTTTCAACCAGCAGCAGCAGTTCGGTCAGTTCGGCGGAATGCAGGGAGGTATGCAGCAGCAGCCTATGCAAGGTGGCATGAACATGCAGGGCCAAGCTTCGAGTCGGACCGCTTCCAACCCTGGTCCCAGTCAGTCCCGAACGAACTCTGGCCCGCAGCCTGAGAAGAAGAGCAACGATGCGTGGGGAGCTGGATCGTCTCTCTTCGATCTCAACAACCTGGCAAGTTCTACTGGCAGCAACAACAGCAACGCAGGACGCCCGGGCCAGCAGCAGCAACAGCAGTCTAATGGAGGCCGCAACAGCTTCAGCGGGTTGGACACCCTCGCTGGTATGCCCAGCAAGCCTGGAATGGGAGGTGCTGGCGGCATGAACTCCATGGGCGGTGGCATGGGTGGAATGAACTACGGAATGGGCCAGCCGGGCATGCAGCAGCAGTCGTACGGCCAAATGCAAATGGGCGCCGGCGGTATGCCCATGGGTGGCATGGGCATGCAGCAGCCTCGCCCGATGATGGGAGGTATGGGCATGCAGCAACCGGGCATGGGAATGCAGCAGCCTGGTATGGGTGGCATGATGAACCAAGGTGGCTTCGGCAACATGGCAGCGATGCAGCAGCAACAACAGCAGCAGCAGCGACAGCAGCAGGCGTTCAGCTCGTTTGGCAATTTTAGTTGAAGAGAGGAGAGAGGGGACCAACCACTTTGGTTGTTAATTAGCGCTACAGCCTCGACGCATGTGCTGATTGATACTACATGGTGAAAACGAGAGTGACACTACAGTAGACGAAGATACTTCAACTGCGAAGAAGCGTCGGTAGCTCAGCAGAATGGCTGATGTGCATGTGCGAGAACTGAAGCGTGAATAGCTCTCAGCTTTGTTTGATACCTTTTTCCTTTGCGTCAAGTCGACTTTGTGTCAACTGACTACAGACCAGCAACACCTGCAGGACAATGTAGCCTGCAGCAAGAAACCCCCACAATGATCATTGGCGCTTTGTGTAGAATCCAAAACGCCTCAATTGACATCCTTCCCTCTGCTGTGACGCTGATGATTCAACGCAGAGGTGCTTGATGGTGATGGAGGAGACATGTATGCACACTCGCACTAACACTAACTGCTTCTCCCCTCATGTCTTCCTCAAAGATACGGGGCTCGACCGCATCTTTGCCGCAATCTCTGCAGGCCGCGCGAACTACCGCTTCATCGGCGGTGGAATCTTTCTCGCTATGGCTCACCGCTGTGCTCAACAACAGCCAGGAGATAGCAGCATCCACGATACTCATCCCAAATGTTGACCTGCTTGCAAGCTCTCAGCTCAGCTTAGCTCGTCGAGTATCAAAGTCCCTGTAAGGAGTTCCTCTGCCCCTTCAGGAACACGCCGATAGTCGTCCGTGTTTATTGCCAAAAAGCGAGTTCTGCGGTGACTGCGGCTGGGTCGTGCAGCCGGCGTCCTCCATCTCCTGGTCCTGCTCGCGCCTCTGCCTGGCTGCAAATTTCTGGAACAGGTCTCCACCGGCACTGCTGCTGCGGGACAGTTTGCCGCTGGCGGTGGCCAAGAGGTTGATCTGACTGGACGTTTTCTTCAAGCTCACGCGGGGGGCGTCGTCCTCTCCGTCTCCTGCGGCGTCCACATGGACAGATTTGCGTTTCCTCAGTCCTTCCGGATACTTGTTGAGGACACTGAAGGACGACATGACTCTCAAGTGGCCAGGTATGGAGAGTCTCGCCTGCGGGCTCTTGCGTCCTCGAGGGGGCGAGTGGACGGCATTGTCCTCCTCCACGTCCTCCATGGGGGTGATCTCCACCTCGTCCACGCTCATCATGGCGTCCAGACCTGCGTCGTGCCTCTCCTCCTCCTCGTCGTCTCTCCCTCTCCTTGTCTTAGCCACCTGCTGCTTGAGCCAGAGCTGCTTGCGCAGCACGTCGCGCGGCTGCGGGGACGACGGCGGCGTGCTCGGGCGCTCGGGCGGCAGCAGCGGGAACACCTTGAAGTGCTCGTGGGCGGCCCCGCTGCTGCGTCTGCGTCTCAGCTCGCGTTCCTCTTCCTCCTCTCGTTCCTCTTCGTCTATGGCGGCCTGGGCGGCGCCTGGCGCGGCGTCGAACTGGCGGCGGTGGCGCCCCACGGCGATGCGCGTGAGCTTCTCGCGCAGCAGGACCATGTCCTCGTGGTCGCTCACCAGCGAGTTGCGCCGCAGCTTGGAGCTGATGTTCACGGCGGCGTCGGGCGTCAGCGAGCGGCTCTTGGCGCGCAGGATGGGGCTGGACGGAGTCGCCATCATGGCTCGGGAGGCGCGCGGCTGACTCGGTCGAATGTGCCCAGCAGTCGCAAGAAGCCGTTCGATTCTTCCGCCGAATCAGGCAAGTTGCACTTGGTGGGAACGCACACGATGCGCAACGCAAACGCAACGTTAGGGCAACGGAAGGGAGATATGTTGCGCAACTTACCGAATTCATGCGCTGGTTATCGGTGCATAGAACTCCACTTCAACGTTAAAACGGCAACACATGCGCTTTAATGAGATTGGATGTTTATTTCTAAAGTGTGGACTGTTCCCTGTTCCAGAAATACATACTTACTCACTTTTGCATAGCAATAATTACAAGAATTGTAGAAAATGCGCGTAGAGGGCCTTTCAAGGCATTATTTTTATCTAGAGAACATGGCTATTTAACGATCTGAAAGAAGCAATGATACTGCACCTATTGTTTGCTATAGCACTGTACAAATTTGCCATTCTATCCGACTGATTTTCGGTGTTGGTTAATATTTTGACACAAGTGATCGATGCGAATTTGATCCAGCTGGTTGACACCCTCCAATTAAAGCTTATCATCGAGCCAATACTCAAGTACTTGGGTATTTTGCTTTAATCTCTGTACTTTATGAGATACGCAGTCAAATATCAAACAGGCGCATCTTAGGAGTATGTCGAAAATGTTCATGGGCTAATCCATTTACACTATGATCCCATCGCTCGGGTTCAGATTAATCTGTTGTTGTCCTTGCCAGAGCAGGTTATCAATATATCATGGTTACACCGATGCTTGCGTAGATGTAGGGCGCGTTTTTTTTCATTCTTTTAGCGGCTACTTTCCATTTATGGTCAAAAAGTCTGCTTTTCATTTATTATTGGCTAGTTTTCATTTCGATGGTGTTATTGCATTCACAAGGGTTATATTGCATTTATTGAAAAATGGCAAATGTCCGGGTTACTCGGTCCCTTGTTCGTCGCACCCGAAGTGCTCACTACGTCTAGCCTTATGTCGTCCACTTGCTATTCTGCTGAAGCTTCACGCTACCGCTGTTGTGTCGAAGATATGCATTAGTTGGGAACAATGTTGTGCCCCATTTGGAATGAGAAATTGATCGTCCTTGCAAGAGCTTCAACTTCCAGGACAGTCACCTCATCTTGATCCTCGTACGCGATCTCCCAGAACCGCTTTCCTCCACGAGTGAAGGGGGGTTTAATCTTGCCAACATAGGTCCGCTGGGACTACTCGTCATCCGCCTCGGCAACTGTCTTTTCGATTAGCACGCTCCAGTTGATAACACTTGCTGGCTTGTCCACAAGTCGTCTCACCAGGGCATCGACGGAGTATTGGGATGTTCTCACACCATCTCACTGGAGGCATTTGCTTTTCTTGCGCGGTCTACCGGGAGGCCTGCGAGCTGGGAGCCCTTGAAGCATCACCGTCAAATCGAGATTGTCAACGAGGTGAAGGCATGCTAGTACATGAGCACACAGCCACCCCGTCTGGTAGAAATCTTTGCAGTCACACTTGAACTTTTTTTCTGATGGTGTTGATCTCCTCCAGGGACCACAACGGAGAGTTCCAGTCGTGTGACACGATGGGATTGGAGATTTTCGAGGATTCCCCG
>JAIKVJ010002452.1:0-11569 GCA_024679225.1 Phytophthora pisi
GTGGGGCGGTTCATGAACTTGTACTGGCGGACTCCATCGACGAATCTGACACGGTTAATGATCATGCCCCTGATGGGACTTGTATTTGGTCTTGTGTACGTTGGCACGGACTACACTTCATACCAACGGATCAATGCTGGCGTGGGAATGGTCTTCATCACGTCTTACTTCACTGGAGTGGTGTCGTTCAACAGTGCGTTGCCAATCACGTCCGAAGATCGACCAGCGTTCTACCGTGAACGCAATGCCCAAACTTACGGAGCGTTCTGGTATTTCTTCGGGTCCACCGTTGTCGAGATTCCGTACGTCTTCTTCTCCATGTTGTTGTACACGGTCATCTTCTACTGGATGGTGGGCTTCCGTGGCTTCGGAACTGCAGTTCTCTACTGGATCAACACGTCGCTGATGGTGCTGTTGCAGACCTACATGGGTCAGTTGCTCATCTACTCGCTGTCCAGCATCGACGTGGCGGCGCTGGTGGGCGTGATGATTTACTCCATTACGATCCTCTTCTACGGCTTCAACCCGCCTGCGAGCGATATCCCAGCCGGGTACCGATGGCTTTACACGATCACACCGCAGCGATACTCAATCAGTGTGTTAGTTTCTCTCGTGTTCAGCGACTGTGACGAGCTACCGAGCTACGACACTGAGACGAAGCAGTACGTGAACGTTGGCAGTAGTCTCGGCTGCCAGCCGATGACCAACCCGCCGACCAACATCGACCATACCACGATCAAGGAGTACGTCGAGTCCACGTTCGAGTACAAGCACGACGAGATCTGGCGCAATTTCGGCATCGTCCTCCTGTTCATTGTCGTCTTACGGCTGATGGCGCTGTTTTGCCTCCGCTTCATCAACTACCAGAAGAGATAGATAAAAACTATGTTTTCATTTGCTTGTAGAAACACAATAGTTAGCATCGCATACAACTCCTACGTAGTACTGTACTACATGCAGTAGTTGGTTGAGATCTGACAGGGAAGCAGTGTTTACTGTATAAAAATCGTCGTAGTTATCGCTCCGAGCCGCTCGCTCTCAGTCAACAAACTATAATCCTCGCCCTTCCATACCATGAGGATGCACCAAATGATCGAAATAGTATAGACCTGGCGAAGAACTGCGACGTACTGTAGTAAGGTAAAGTGCCAGTTGCGTGCCTACAACCAGTTGCGTGCCTACTTGTTTTAGCCAATTAGCATCTTCTCCTTGTTAAACTCTCGCAGTCTATGGTAAATTTTTCCAGCGTCACATGCAATTTCCGGTGATGAGCCTCCTAGGATTTGCATAGCATACAAAAGTGCTATCAAAAAGAGGCAGGAAACTGGCAGCTCACTCCAAATCAACAAGCTTTTCAAGATAATAGCAAGAAGTTCTGCAAAATAGACACGGACCAGCGTGAAGTACATAAATTCAGCCTAATCGCGCAGATTTAGCGGGTGCAATCAGATTTCAGAATGGACAATTCAATGAAAAGTTATGCCACAGCAAGTCCGCAAGTTCGAAGGACGGCACGAAACTGGCAGAAGACCTTAGTAAGTATTTGACAACTGGTTTCTCGGCTATTTTCTGTCTGTGGACATACCATACCTGTCACCACGGCGTCATCCCCAACGTGTTGGTCGCGTGATGACTCCGCTCACGATTTGGAGTCAACTTTTGCAGTGCTCTCACAGTTTACTCACACAACCTAGCTAAATACATCTTCACCAGTGCAACTTCAACACTTCCAGTGCAAGGCCTTCACTTGTCCACCCCAACGACTCACTCAGTCTTCGATTTCCTCTGGACACCCTCCTCCCACCAACGCAATGGAGCCCTCCACTCGTGAAGACACGTCGGCCAGGACGCTGCTACTGTAAGCAATATTTGGACCAATCACTTTAAAGCTAGAAAGTGTACCACCCACAAGGTGGAAGATCGCAATTGCAGGTTGAAGTGATAAGTTACATGTGCACTGCGGTCCGCGTGACCATGAGCATGTGCGAGCTACAAACCCCACAGTAAATGCGCAGTTGTTAAATACCTGCTGCAACGCTGTTTCCTTTATTAGTATGCTTACAAGTCAATACAGTACTGTAGACGCTAGAGTGCTCACCGCGAGAAGCAGTTGGAGTAGCTGGGCGTGTGGTGGTGCAGGTCGGAGGTCAGAAACGGGTGCTCCACGACCTGCTCCAGCGTCGGGCGCTTGCGCGGGTCCATGCTCAGCAGCTTCTCCAGGAGGTCCCAGGTCACCTCCGACAGCTTGCGCGGGAACACGCGCCGCAGCTTGCGCACGCCCCCGCCGTGGCTCAGGACGCGGAACTGCCGGTCCTCGCTCGTGGGCTTCTCTACGAGCGGCGCGCCCGCGAGCATGATGGCCAGCAGCACGCCGAGCGACCACATGTCGGCGGCCAGCGGGTCGTACGGCTCCTTGGCTGCGAAGACCTCGGGCGCCATGTACCAGGCCTTGCCCACGCGTCCGGGCGCCAGCAGCTTGCCGTGCTGCGTGGCCAGCCCGAAGTCGCACACGTGGCAGACGCCCTCGGCGTCCAGCAGCACGTTCTCCAGCGAGATGTCGCGGTGCGCCAGGCCGTTCTGCTTCATGCACAGCAGTCCACGCACGACGTCGCGCAGGAAGCGACGCGCGGTGGCCTCGGGCAGGCGACCGTCGAGGGGGCTGTGACGCACGACGTCGAACAGGTCTCCGCCCGAGCAGAACGGGAAGACGAGGTAGAGGTTGCCGCCGCACTGCACCTCCTCCTCCAGCAGCAGCAGGTTCGAGGTCTGCGCCGCCACGAGCTTGCGGTGCACGGCGCGCTCCTGCTGCAGACTCTCGACCACGCGGATCTGCTTGCCGATGGTCACCCGGGCGCGCGCGCAGCGGAGGTCCACGCGCTTGACGGCGAACTGGCGGCCGGTCTTGGAGTCGAGGCACAGCAAGACCTCTCCGAAGAGCGCCGGCGCCAGCGTCTCCAGCACCTTGAAGTCGGACAGCCGCTGCGGCGGCGACCGGGTGACGGTAGTCGGGGTCGCGATCGGCACCATGGGCGCAGGCTCCGGTGCCGGTTGCGGCGGCGTCCGCGGGGTCGACGCCGCCGCCGCCGACTTCTTCTTGCTCGTCTTGGGCGTCGTGGCGCTGCCGGACCCGCGCGGCGACGAGAAGGGCGAGAACGTGGCCGTCAGCATCGCGTCCATGTAGTTGCGCAGGAGGCCCATTGTGGTGTTGCAGTCACTCAGTCAGTCAGTCGGCGGGTGGATGGCGTCGGACAATGGGACTGGGTTGGGTTCAGATCGCGACCGCGAGGAGACTTGCGACTTGCGCTCGACGGATGCAATTGGGAAGTGATCGAGCCGAGCCCGGGTGGGTGGAGGTGCGTCCAGATAGTATCCGAGTCCTTTCGGCCACTGCACTGCTGCGTGCCGTTTCCAGCGCGTCTTGCGAAATGAGCTCAGGCCAGGCAAATGGCGCTGGCGATTGACTGCCGGCCGGAGACGCTCTCTCAGCTTCGATGCAATCTACGGAAAGCGCCCGTTTCGAGGCGCTGGTGACGCCCGCCACAGCAGCTGGTAAATCACCGCTTCGAAGCGCACGCGAGGGTGTTTGCCTGCCGGTGCCCGCCGCGTAGAGTGGGAGACTGGTGGCCTTCGCATCAACTCAGGCCGTTATGCCCGGCGCCTTCCTGCCCGGCCACGAGCGGCTTCGCGGCATCGCAGCGCGCGTTCTCGCTCCGAGAAAAATGGCCTGAGTCTGGCTGGCTTCGGTGGAGCAGTAACGCTGGCACCAAGCAGCGCTCGCTCGCTGCTTGGTTCAGATCGTGTACGTGTTCATGCACATGCGGGGTAACTTCCCCCTGTTGTTCGGCGGCGAAACGGTGCGGGGCCATCATCTGCTTCAGCCTCCTTGGTTGGGCCAAGTTGAAGTGACCAGCCAATCCGACACGGCCAGCCGGATCAACCTGCAGGGTTGAAGCGCGAGTCACACGTCAATTATAGCATGCCTTCAACGCCGTGGGGTATGGTCCCGAGGATGAATGCGCGACTTGTCCCGGCACCTTCGCCGCCCACCTTTGTGGGGGCACTCAGTGCACTACCAGTTTCGAGGCTGCACGAGGAGGAACCATGAGCTCCCGGTTCGTAGTCACGACACTGCTCGCGAGCGCTGTATCCCTGACGCTGCTGCCACCTTCGGTGGAGGCCGCGGTATGCGCGCAGATCTGCTACACAACAGTCCTGACGGGATTCGGGCCCGGCGGCACACCCGGCTGCACCTGCAGCGGATCGCAGCAGGGGGCACGCACAGGAGCAGGAGGCTGCAACTGCGGCCAATGCTATGAGAAGACAAACGGTGCTGTCTACGGCTTCGCTATCAACGCGAACGGAACTTGCACATACGGCACGGACTGCGGGAACTGTGACTACTCGAGTACTACCAGCTCCCCCACCAGTACACCGTCAACCGATGGGGGTTCTCAAGCCACGACATCGACACCGTCGCCGGTTCCATCGACCGCCACAGCTACTCCAACTGTCACAGACTCTGCGTCAGGCTCAACCTCATCGACTACAGACTTGAGCAGCTCGTCGAATTCGGCGAGTGATAGCAGTGCGAATACTTCCACCAACGGCAGCACTAGCACTCACACAGGCAGCAGTTCGAACTCAATATCAAGCTCAAGCTCACATGACAACGCCAGTGGCGGCCCAGACAGCCGAGCGGCTAGTGAAGCTGAGCAGCAAGCAGCGCGCGGCCCTCACCTGAGCATGTGGCAGATCGTGCTGGCAATTTGCTGTTCAGTGCTGTTCTTCGCAGTCGCAGTCGTGTCGGTGTGTTCGTGCTACTGCAAGGCGCGCAGCCGTCTGTACCAGCACGAGGAGGACGTGACCAACTACTACAACCAGAGCGCCGCCTTCCAGCCGTGGAGTGCTAATAGAACGCCGGCACCACATGTACATGTACTTCAAGCCACTAAATCCTCAATCATTGTCTAAAGCTTTGCCTAAGTTTTTTTGCTGGCCTGTGGGTACCATCGACAGCATGCATCGTTTTCGCTGGCAACGCCCTAGAACAACAGGTCCAGTCCTACCAACGCATAAGAACAGCGTTACCACAGCTTCCAGGGCCACTCTCAAGCTACACCCGACAAGGCAAGGCCGTTTAACGAGCTGGGCATCTGTTGAAACGCAGGTTGAAGTGTGTTTGATGGATGTACCGGTCGGTAGGCTCAGCACCAAGCATTGGTGGCGGTGGTGGCGTGTGGGTGTCTACTTTTATTGCTTTACATGCGTCTATCTAGACTACTTGTTGCCGCTTTAGCTGAGTACTTTTGTTGCTAGTTACAGATGGATGGTAATTGTGGGCACGGAGCCGAATAAATACACGTTGCTCCCAATGTCCAGCGTCCTGCGGCGGCCCCCGAATGCGTGGGCAGGATCAGCCGAGAGGCTGTTGCGCTGTGGCCGGTTGAGGGCGGCCACGAACTCTGCGAGCTCACGAAGTCGACGGCCTAGCCACCTTCAGGCGGCGTTCGCGTAGCGCTTGGCGTGCGCGCGCTTGGAGGCGCCGGGGCTGCGGTTCACGGCCATCACGCGCTTGTTGTGGTGGCGGCGCGAGAACAAGCGGTGGATCTTGTGGAAGAAGAGGCGGCACCCACTGCGCTCGATGCCATCGGATTCCGGCCGCGTCGAGTACATGGAGACGGATGGCACGGACGCCGACGAGTACGACGAGGCAGTGGGCTGCGGGGTCTGCTTGGCCGGCGAAGCGGCGCGCGTCTGCGTCTGAGGCTGCGTCTGCATTTGCGTCTTGTGGGCCGCGATCCGCTGCTGCAGCGGCGTCCCGATGGCGCTGGAGCGCAGCAGGAACGGGTGGGAGACCACCTCGCCCATCGAGATGCGCTGCTCCGGGTCCACCTCGAGCATGTCGGCAATGAGGTCGAGCGCGGCGGCGGGCAGCTCGTCCGTGAGCCCCCAGCGGTCCACGAGCTTGCGGATGCCCTTGTTGGAGATGAGGCGGAAGCGCGCGTCCGAGGCCGAGGCCGTCTCGACGGGCGGCGCGCCCACGAGCATGATGAAGAGCATGACGCCGAGCGACCAGACGTCGGCCTTGGTAGCGTCGTACTGCACGCCCGCGAGCACCTCGGGCGCCATGTAGAAGAGCTTGCCCACGGTCTCGCGGCTGGGCTTGGCCGTGGACGCGGCGAGCCCGAAGTCGCACACCTGGCACTGGTCGTCGTCGGTCACGAGCACGTTCTCGAGCGACAGGTCGCGGTGCGCGAAGCCGTTGGCGTGCAGGAACTGGACGCCGCCCGCGATCTGGCGCATGTAGCGCTGGATCGTGGGCAGCGGCAGCTTGCCGTCCTCGGCCGAGCTCACGAGCTCGTACAGCTCGCCGCGCGCGCAGAAGTCGGACACGAGGTACAGGTAGCCGTCGAACTCGATCTCGTCGCGCAGGCGCAGCACGTTGCGGTGGCCGCCCACGCGGTTGAGCTGGTGGTACAGCGCGCGCTCGAGCGCCACGTTCTCGCGCACCTTCTTGTTGCTGGCGAGCGTCAGCTGCGCGTTCGCCGCGCTCTGCAGCACGCGCTTGACGGCCACGAGGTCGCCCGACGGCTTGTGCTGGCACAGCAGCACGTCCCCGAAGAGCGCGGGCGCCAGCCGCCGCTGGATCACGTAGTCGTCCAGCTTGGCCGCCATCATATACTGCAATGCGGTCTGTCGTGCACGCGGGCGGGTGTCTCTAGGCAGGCAAATTTGGTTGTGTGAACGGGCGGGCACTTGGGTACGGCCGTTGGCCGGGAAACGGCCGTCGCAGATCTGCTCGCTCAATCAGACGAAGGCGAGGCATACTCAACTCAAGTGAAACCTGGCAGAGGGAAAAAGATCTGAAAATCGAAGTTTAGCCGATCCTGAGTTTTGAGTTGAATGCCCGAGTTGAGATTTTTTCATGCCTAATGCCCTGCATTTACACGTAGTCTTGGACTTTATTGATGCGCGACGCTAGGCTTCGAGGCAGCGCGCTACGCGACGCCCAACGGCATCTCGATGAGCACGACGTGGCGCGAATAAGCCGGCGAACCCGCCCTTTGAAACCGCGCAAACGGGCAATGAATCAAAAATTTACACTTGATATTTGGCCTTTGACCGCGAAATTCAAGCGCTGTCTGCCTTGACCAGGCAACTCAAATGAGGATTTGAACATGCAGATTCCCGGCGTTGCTGTGCCTGCGCGACTGGAGACAGTGCAAGTCTCGCTCTTGGAGTCCAAACCAGCGACATTGGCTGCGTTGTTGCGTTGCGCTCGGATTTTGCCAGAGGGTTGGTGCTATCGCGCCATTTGTTTGACACGATGTTGATGCCAAGCAGCACCACGAGGCGGCAACGCGTCAATCGAGACATGAGCTTCGCGAAGTTCGCGAGGCTTCAATCGCATGATTGCGAAAGGAAGCGCGAGCTTCAATCTCGCGGCGCGGCCACGGCGACAGCGACAGACCAACTTCGCTGAATAAGATGCTGCTCATTGAGTCCAGATCTTGCTGGCCTCTAGCTACACAGCTGCACACGTAGCGCCGATAAGTATCTTCATCCTAATGTGTTTGTGGGGGTGCGTATCGCGCTACGCTTCGCGAACGTACATTTACGTACGTACGCAGGACCACCAAAATGCGCGCTGCCGGGCATCGCTGCTGTCCGAAAGACCAACGACGAGATGCTCGCCCGTGGGGTGTCCGAACATCGCTGCGCGGTACGACAGGAAGTCAGTCAGCGCAGCATTGAAACGCTAAATCATCTTGCACACGAAACCGGGATTGCCCCTTCGTGCCGCCCGTCGCGAGCGCCATTGGAACGGCCTCACTGCCGGTTTCATTACATGTACGCCTTTGCTCGGCAACGAGTGGCGCCGCCAACGGCGCAACGCTATTGTGTCGGTCGAGCCTCGCTCGCAACGCCGCACTAGATACTCACTGCGTCGGCCGCTGCGTCGACCACAGCCGCAAACAACACGGTTTTCAAAGGTAAGTCATATCAAACGCTCTACGACTTGCGTCTGTATGCCACAGCGAGTCTCTTTGCTGTTGCCTTGTGCGGTAGACACTCGTGCGATCCACAGGTATCAACTGCCTGTTGAGTCTGCAGACTGCAGGAAGTTGGCAATGCCAACTTGCTGACATTTACCCTGCGACGTTGCAGCAGCAGTAGGACACGTTCACCCGATCAGGTGTTTTTACATTTTACACTTTACAGCGTAATTACGGGATCTTCCGAGCCAATCAGATCACTCACCAACCACTGGTGCCGAACGGACGTTGCAGTCGTTGTTGCCCCAAAGAGGCATTCCGACAATTGCGACTCGCAGACACGCAGGTTGTTTACAGACAGACTGGCGACGACAGCGACGAGCTGGCTGCGTTTGCCGCGCGTGTGGGTGTTTTTATCTATTCAAGGAGGTTCCAGTGATGTCCAACTTTTGTTTTGGAATTACCGTCCGAAGAAGAATGAGGATACAAACTGGCTGTTTTTCCTGAGGAACTCTCCATCCAGTGTATATTTGCATGTATCTTGATGGACCCGTAGTCCGTGGGATAAGTGATGAATAGCTTTATATTCTGACACCTCTTGTATGAGTGCGGGGGATGGCGATTCACACCGCGTGTGGTCGCGTACCCTTGCGCGTTGAGCAGAATCATGCTTTACTTTCTGATCTCCCATCGCTATAGCGGGTAGAATTTTCAGTTGCTGTGTCTTCATGACGATGCGGCGCGTATGTTCCGTGACGATACAACCAATCATCTAATAACTTTCGTTCTTCCTAGCACACCGTGCGGAGACTTTCTTAATCCGAGAACTACGCTACACCTGAATGCATTTTGCCTCCACAACTTTTTTTACATGATGGAAACGCAACAAAAAAGCTTCTTACTTCTTGGCTTGCGTATCGTTCACGTACTGTGCTGAGGTTGATTTGGTACTGTATCACTTCAACTCCACCTCACGCCGCAGTTGCGAATCGCAACTTGCGATCATTATCATTTAAATGTGGCACACGCCTGCCACAATTAACGCTATTCGCACTTAGCGTGATCTTGAATGTGGCACCGCATTGTAATGCCACGTTGCAGCAGACGACAAATTGCAGCCATGGGCAACGAGAGCTCGACGCTGGCCGCAGGAGAGGAGGAGCCCAGCAGAGACGCCGCCGCCGCCGTCGTCGAGGGAGGCGAGTGCTGCGGCTACCGCGTGCTGGGCATCCAGGAGCAGTCGCCCGCTGCGGCCGTGGGCTTCGTGAGCTTCTTCGACTTCATCCTCGAGGCCAACGGCATCCGCCTCGTACGATAGATACAGCTTCAGCCTCTGCCTTCGCGCTGCCGCCCCCCAATGCTCTCTAACCATTGGATCGTCATGGTATTAGGACACGCGCGACGCGACTCTGATGGAGCTCATCGCGCAGAGCGAAGACCGCCCCATGCAGCTCAAAGTGTTCAACGTCAAGGCCCAGAGCACGCGGGAGCTGCAGCTCACGCCCAGCCGCAAGTGGCCGGGCAAGGGCCTGCTGGGCGTCACCATCCGCTTCGACTCGTACGAGGGCGCGGAGGACCAACTGCTGCACGTGCTCGTACGTTGCCCGGCAAGGTGTTTGGCCCATTGACGCAGAGGTTGACTGATTGTCTGTCCGGTTTGCCTTCTTCGTTGTTATTTGTGTGCAGAATGTGGCAGAGGCGTCGCCGGCGGAGCGCGCGGGGCTTCGTGCGGACTCGGACTATCTGCTGGGCACGCCGGAGCGGGTGTTCACCGATGCGGAGGACCTACACGATGAGATTCTGGACGCACTGGACGGGTCGTTCCAGTGCTACGTGTACAAGTGGGTGGATGATATGTTTTATTGCATTGTTTTATTCTTCTTGTGGTGATGCTTACGGTGGTCTGATTGCTGTGTGCAGCTCGCTGGACGACCAAGTGCGCATCGTGTCGATTGTTCCCACTGAGCGATGGGGAGGAGATGGTGTGCTGGAGGCTGAAGTTGGACATGGATACTTGCATCGACTACCGTCCGTGTGCCGCAGTACTATCGGCTCCTCCGTGGGTTTCGTCAATCTCCCGAAGGATGCCAAGGCAGCCACGGATGCTTTCTGTAAGATGGTTTCCGGTGATGGTTATCGTTTTCTTTTGGAGATGAGAGAGACTAATAGTTGTGGATTACTGTGATTTTTTCAGTGAAGCCGCAGCGATGCAGTGAGCAAACGGAGGTGACGACACCAAGCAAGTCGGAGGGATCGTCATCCGACCAAGCGGCTTCAGACGCCGACGCTCTTCAAGCAGATTCAACTGCAAGAGAGACTGCCCAGCAGCAACAGGAAGATGGTATAAAGTCCGAAGCCACCGAGACCACAGAGAAAGCCTCTCCTCCTGCAAAGCCCCGATACGCAGTACGCATGGACCACCAGTTCCCCATTTCGACTGTTGCTGTGCTTGCCGACCCGTGAAAAGCTGAGATTCGAGGAACAGGTAAATGAATGGAACGTTAAGCTGCGAGTATTTTGTCCTTCTTGGTGCTGCATTTACATTTGCTTGGGTCAGGCTTCCAGCTAACGTCACTGCAGGTTCAATCATGGCAAGTGAAGGAAACAAGGCAGCACGTGCAAATGGTACGTGTATTATATGTATAAGCAGCGATTGTTTGACATAGTGCGAGGAACAACAATATCGAAGTTGCTCATCTCTTCTGGTGGTTGATGAAGCGCAGCGCCAACAGAGCCAAAAGACGAATGCCCACGATGAACGCGATCACGATTCCGAAGTTGCGCCATATCTCGTCGTGCTTGTACTCGAAAACAGATTCGACGTACTCCTTGATCGTGATGTGGTCGATGGTCACGGGCGGGTTTGTCATCGGCTGGCAGCCAAGGTTCCCGCCAACGTTCACGTACTGCTGCGTCTGCATATCGAACGTCGGGAGGTTGTCGCATTTACTGAAGACGAGCGCGGCTAAGATTGCAAGACTGTATCGCTGAGGGGTAATCGTGTAGAGCCACTTGTAGCCGGATGGAATGGAGCTGGCTGGAGGGTTGAAGCCCATGAAGAGGAAGAGGATCGAGTTCAGCATCACGCCCAACAGAGCTGCAACCTCCACGCTAGGGAGAGCATACACCAACAGCTGGCCGAGATATGTCTGCAGGAGCACCAAGAACGACGTATTGATCCAGTAAAGAACTGCAGTTCCGAAGCCCGTGAAGCCGACCATCCAGTAGAAGATAACCGTGTACAGCAGCATCGAGCCGAAGACGTACGGAATCTCCGCCACGGTCGAGCTGACGAAGTACCAGAGCGAATTGTAGCTCTGGCTTGCTCGCTCCCGGTAAAAAGCCTCGCGATCTTGGGATGTAATCGGCAAAACGCTGTTGAAGGCTACCACTCCATTGAATAGCGTTGTCATGAAGACCATGCCGACGCCAGCGTTGACACCCTGGTATGAAGTGTACGAGACGCTCACGTAGATCAACCCAAACAGAAGACCGAGCAAAGGTGCGATGGCGAAACGCGTGAGGTTGTACGATGGAGTCCGCCAGTACAAGTTCATGAACCGCCCCACCAA
>JAIKVJ010002453.1:0-11299 GCA_024679225.1 Phytophthora pisi
GAAGCGCCGCCGTGCTTCGTCGGGCGACTCGAGTGAGTGAGAGAGAGGAAGCGTGAGCGGGGGGGGTCGTGTGAGGCTGCGCACGTCCAGAAGTAGTTTTTGATTGCTCATTTGTAGCGGCGTGTAGCCGGGGGGGGGGGGGAAGCAGGGTGTTCAATGATTGCTTGTTGAACCTTACTGTATTGATTTGTTTCATGTGAGTTTTGTATGCAGGTTAGAGGTACGCTTCATTTGATGGCATCCGTACATCAATTGGAGCAACTTGATTTCAGTATTGCCCCCTCTCGCATCGTCTGCGCTCATATCTTCAAAAAAAGTATCAGCATAGATGCAGCTTTTAGAGTTTGAGCCTCGTGTTCTGTACTGAACATACGGGAGGAATCGTGCTATCGTTGTGCAAGAGTAGTGCGAGTACATGCCAATGCAGCTTAATGGCGCTGTATATACCGATGGTAGCACATCCAATACAGCGTAGGAATAGCTTTACGTAGTGTCTGCGTCACCGCCTTTTTCTCCGCCTTCCCGCTGCAACCCTCGAGTTTACAAACTTCTAGATAAAATTATGCTGTATACACAGCTTAGCTCACCCTCAAAATCCTTTGGGTTGAAGGGGTTAAGCACAATCATCCTCCACTAAGACTCTTCCGCCCCTCTCTGCCAGTAGCATCGCGTAGCGGCGCCACATCGGTGGGGTGATTCGATCGTGTAAGCTTAGTTCCGCCATCCCAACGTGGTCGGACTCGGAGAAGTCGCTGGGATTGTATTTGCTTCTTCAGCCGCTCTCCTTGATGTCGTAGTTCATCGAGGACGACGAGAACGATGAGCCCAAGGCAACTACGCCACGAAACGACAAACCCGAGTACACGGTGGGCATGGCCGACTGCAAGTAGGCTGACGGCGATGGATACTTATTAAAACCCCAAACAAGCAGGTCAACCTTAAATGTTGTAAAATTTATCAAAACACCACACAATAAGGATACGGTGCATTTATAGGCTAATAAATGTCCTTCAGGTACGAGGCCTTTCCATTAGACTCTATCTGCGCTGTGAGCTGAGGCAAGCGTCGTGTGTGTGCGTCGTCAATGACCAGAGTGGAGCGCCCTGTGAGTGCCGAAATGCAGCATCCTGTGTGTGACGAGCGCTGCCGCTTTCGAGTGCTTGAGACCCGGACGGCAGCGGCCAGCGAGTGGTGGAGTGCAGCGTCATGTGGAGGAAGTGGTGGAAGGCAGCGTCCAGCGCAGCGTCGAGCGAAAGGTGGAGTGAAGCGTTCTCTGTGACGCAAGTGCTGCTTCATGTGTGTGCGATGGCTGCTCTCTCTCTCTCTCCCCTCTCGAAGTCCAGTTACCTGTGTTCGCCGATATGCTACCCAACGCAGGGGTAGCATCACTGACCATACAGCAGAAGCAACATCCGTAGTGATCTTGCCGAAGCAACAACGAGGCGGTGCCGTCCCGGAACGTTTAGGAGCAAGCCAAATGCACTAAACGACGGAGTACCAATTCATTGGACGCGGATGTAAGTGCAGAGAGGTAACACACTGGGCACAATGACTAACTGCTGCTGTTTATGTTTACTCGCTGTCAACTGATGCAATTGCAGTGAGGTCGAACAAAAGTTGGAGTCAAGCGAAATCAACCGATACCCACTACGGCAGCTTCGACCCTTCGTGTTAACGCTACGCAGTAGATTTCCGTGTCAAAAATGCCAACCTGTACGTGGTATTAGGTTAGTTCAAAGTGCAATTGTACTGAACTTATGCTATTTGGTGTCGGCTAAAACGTTGTAAACGGCAAGTGTCCTTGCTGCAGCGATCGATTTTAGTTCGACATACGGACTCCGTCCAACTGTAGACACCCCTGGAGTAAATGGAATTCTTTCGAGCTCGACGTCCACCTCAATTCCGCACCAAGTTGCTGCATTATGCCCAGTCTGGTTGCACGTAGTGCAGTGGTAAGGTCGTCGTTTCTTTGGTATCGCTCCGGTAAGAAGACTTCCGAAGATGTCCATTACCTTGTCATGAACAGAGTTTTGTTCTTGAGCTGAAGATGGTTCTTCGCGGTTGTCGGCCTACCTCACCGCGCTGCTGCTTCTTCGATGATTGTCGCTCATCCTTACTTCATTGTCGCTTGTTCTTTCTCGATCGGTCCTTCTTCTTGATGGACGCTTTTGTTCGACGATATTGGGGTGGGTGTTTTGTGTCATCTAGAGTCGCCAAGTCAACAACAAGTGGTAACGTAATCGTGACGTTCTCAAACGCACGAGAAAACGAGGGTACGATGCAAGCTGGGTGAAAAGATTTTCCAGGGTTGCTTTTGTAATTAGATGAACTTAAGAGAGTTTGAACAGAACAGCAAGTGTATGATGACATGGGATTTGGCATTGCTCGCGGATGTGGCGTCGTCTGCAAGTTCCGTCTGCAAGATTGACCTTGTGGCGCCGCGTGTGGGCGTTGTTTTTAGCATCCAACTTACTCTCGTCCACATAGAAAATTGAGTCTGAGTTTTGGAGTACAGACATTTTCGCTATAGACCTTACCTGTTCGTCGATAGCAGCCTTTCCACGAGGAGTCAAATTGAACGGTACATTGAGCCATTCCTTAGCTGCTTTTGCGTTTTGCCGACATACCTTGATGCAACGATCGCAGCAACGAAGTACGGCAGAGGGAGCGCCTTCGATCCGAGCATTGTTCCACAGCAGCCCGTTGTTTTCTCCCTCGTTTGCACTGGTAGTTCTTGTACCATACAAATGCAAGGGGTCCCCGTAATAGGGTCAGCGCTCTCGAATTGCTGTAGCCTCCACATCGGAGTGTAAGTAGTTGCCAAAGTGTCGGATGAATACTTTCCATGCTGTCGGATGAATACTTTCCAGGTAGTCAGCCACACTTTCTTCTTTATCTATTCCAGGATGAAGGTGGTTTGGATATTCTTCTCGTATTTCAGCGAGGGTATGATCGCATCCGGCAAGACTGCTACACGCCTCCAACTTGTAAATCAGAGGTTATCCCTCGCTGATCGAAGGCTCGACCGACTTACACGTGTCTATAGTGTTAAATTCGATGTGTAGTGAGCAGAACGTCAAATGAACAGGAATCCGAAGTCTCCACAAGCGTTGCTGAGCCTCCAGTTGCTTGCCCCTATCTGAGAACATAGGACGACCGTACACTTGGATTCCAGCAACAACACAATCTGCGTAAGACACGCAAAGTTGTCATTGGCTTATTTGCGAACGAGTGCAAACGCCGCAAGCACGTTTCCACCGTTGCCATCCTTTCCGACGAGAGTCAAGCACACACCATTGTACGCTGTACAATGCATGTGTGCCCCGTCATTTTCAATTACGGGGAGCCAATTAGCTTAACCTGCTACCACATCCTCAATTGAGACAAAAACGCGATAGAACCGCCCCTCGCTGTCTAACTGCAAGTATACTCTGGACATGGGGTTAGCCTGGTTGGAGGCCACAAAAAAACTTGTCAGCTGCGTATAGTCGATGTCCGAGTGTTCCGGTTTTTCCAGCTCTCATTTAACGATTGCCATTGCTCTGTATAGCGTCCGGAGTCTTGAAGACATATCCACACCACAAATACTTTTTAAGGACTCTACAAAATGGATTGCAGACGAATCTAACCCTTTCACAAGCGCGGCTCTAAAACCCGGGAGCAACGCCAGGTAGCGCGCGGAGAATTTACCAGCTGAACTGCAGAGATCACTGAGCGAGGCCGTAATTCGAAACAAACCAGGCTTTTATAGGGATACCGAAGAGCTTGTCTGTCGTACTGATTTAAATTTGCTTGGTGGACCTTTTGAGTTACCAACACCAACCACCTACAAACTTCAGTTCCACTTGTACAGTTCCACGACCCTTGTCTTTTTGAAGAATCTTTTTGTTCTCATTGATTGCAATATCCTTCACGAAGTTCGTGCACTCTGTAGTGGTCTTGAAGTACATCAAGCTATCGATGCGATCTCTGCCATGTATCTCCAACAGATGAAGCTTGCCCCCTCCATGCCGGGGGGTTGAAGCCGAAAGCCGAAGTGTGAATGTATAAGTCGTGAGCTTCTATGACACACCTAGTTCTATTAATACAAATGCAACCAAATCGATATTTCCTGTACATATCTTTGTAAGGGGTATTCCTACGATATAATTTTACAGCTATTTATGATATGCATTGAAGATGCAAAATTTATGTGAGATGCTACATATAAAGAACTCCACGTATTAATTATAGTAATGTGCCTCAGTAAAGAAGACCCAAGTTGTATACAATTTCTAAGATTATGCGATATGTATAACTGCTGCACAATACAAAATCATAACTACCACGGGTTGAGTTAAAAGATTATAAGTTTTGCTATCTTCTTTATTAATGCACATCAAGGCAACGGGTACTCACCACCCGGTAGGGACTGAGCATTCTACCAGCTTAGTCTGCTTCCCTATGAAGGCACATGGTAGAGACTATGAGGGAAAAAAAAACACTAAGGCCTAGTGCGAGTCACTTAACCCGAACGGGACATACGCGCATGCAACCCCTCGGCCAAGGCGCCACCGACAGACTCCACATCCCCCGAAATATATTTCTATGGACTTCTACCCTATATTGGCCGGTCGCCTCTCCCGTATGGCATACATAGTTTTAGGATGTACCCGGCCTCAGCCGGTGTTCACAACCCGTGCTCCACCAAGTCGCCACTTAATCCAAGTCCTATACTAAATATTGACTGAGAGTGGGGCAGCACGCCGCTGCTCGCCGCCCTCCTACGAAGCACCCTATACAAACTCCATCTGGAACGGCGCGTTCAAGCATAAGCTTCATGTTTGGACCTCCCCCCCCCTTCGGGCCACATCACCTGTCTTGAGGCCTCAGAGCCTCACGTCATTGTCTCCATGCCGCCTTGCCTCGACCGCGTACTGCTCACCGTACTATTTAGAAGGCGGGTGAACGCACGCTCGCTGACGGTATGTGAGCGTTTTTCTATTGTGTATGACTTTGTATCGGGACTGACGGGAATCCATACGCTGTGTTTAAGTTGTGGGATGGCGATGACGGGTGCATTTGCGCCTTGAATTCGATTATCCATGTTGTATGAATAAGAATGAATTAAGCGTTAATTAGCACGCCCGGGGGGGGCGCCCGGGGGGGACGTAGTTTGTAAGAACCTTGCCTTACTTTGGTTTACTTTATTATAATAATCACATGTGAAAGTTGAATGTTGATTACACTGTATAATTACACTGTAAAATGCATAACTAAAATAAAAAACATAATATGAAATATAGGCAATGATGGTAATTGTCGCACAAAAACATATATATTTCGTCGTGTGGGTTTATCACGTGAGAACCAACATGGCTTCAAATAGGTGTATATCTGAGAAGGATGGAATTGTGCATCGTTATATTATTCACTCACTGCTTAGTATAACTTCTGCCTGGTACTAACATGCTATATTCCTAGACACCATACCCGTAAAGAAATTTCCCCTGGCGCTTCAAACCATACACGACTCCCATACCGGTGACTGTGTTCCGGTTGCGGTGCTCCGTGTAAGCCACCGCATCGCGAATCAAGTTGGCCAGGTAGGCCTTCAGCACAGCTTGCGTTTCATGGTATACGAGTGCCGACATCCGGATGACGCCGGCGCGGCGAGCCAACCTCTGAATCGCAGGTCTAGTGATGTCTTGAATGTTGTCACGGAGAATCTTGCGATGACGCTCGGAGTCACCTTGGCCGAGGCCTTGGGCCTCCTAGTCTCGTCCAGTCACGGCGTGTGCTGTACAGTGCCAATTGCGGTGTGAAGTGTAACAGTGATATGTGAATGTGGGTTTCGAGTTGCTTTTAGGTGAAGAAGGGCGCTGGTTCATTACTTAGTTTTCGATCCATTACAGTAGCGGGATGGCTCGTACGTTTTTTAGTGGGCCAGTGCCGTGGTGGGCTACCTCAGCACTGTGAATGTGCATCCTTATACTGGCGCTAGGTTACTGTTGCTGGCTACAAGTCGAAGTTAAACCTTCTAGAGCAACCTTCAGCACACCCATGTACCGCAGTAACTCCTTGTGGTGACGACGAGCAGCCTTCCGATCCGTCATACGCAACCTGTATAGCTGTAGTAGTTCCGGTGACGAAGTGGGTCCATCGCAGTGCCCTTGTTGGGCGACGCACTGCTCCAACCACAATAGCAATTGCTCTCCCTCCGGAGCCGTCGGCCTTGCACACTCTAGCGACGGTGCAGCGAGAGTTTCTGTCGATCTAGGGCTCCCAGGCGAAAGTTCCTGGCCTGATGCGGGTACGATCGCGCCACCCTATCAGCGATTCTGTGCTGGTTAACCTAGTCCTGAACGCATCTTGTAGCTTGAGCAAGATGGGTGCGCGTGTGCTTTGTCGCTAAGAACATACTGCGAAACTTTCTCTTCAGACTCATGGCGTCCCTGTGCTTCTCCGTGGGATTCTTCGCAGCATAGTACGCAGCAGCAACAGCTTCCCAGTCAGCACTCGTAACTGGTAAGCTTGCTTGGATAATCTTGAGCAAGCTGTGCATCTCGCTGGTGCTATAGTTGGTAGACCCCTGGCGCTTTGTCATCTATCCACGTAGAAGGTGTTAGCGCGAGATCAGGTAGCTCTTTATATAACTCGTATAAGGGCGACGCACCTACGCTGGACGCTGAGACTTCGGAAATGAATCCTCTGGACTCTGGTGGAAGGTCGCATAGCGTACCCATTTGGAGTTTGAATCAGATGTGCGCCGAATGGAATCAGATGCATTTTCATGTAACTACGGGGCTGCGCACTACATTCACTTACCGATCGGTCTGCTCCCAGTTCAGTTGGCTCAAACGAGTCGTGAGCTGGTACCGCGAATCATTGTAGAGCTGTAGGTTGGTGTACTCGTTGATGTCGACAATCGTCCCAGGCGTTGGTAGAAACTCCGAATCGGATTCGAGGTTCCAGAGCGTCACGGTCGGTAGAAGGGAGTCGATTTCTTGTCAGTTGGCTTCGTACGAGGTCTTGAAAACCTACACGACAGCCACACTAGTATATAGTTAGCAGCTGAGAAGCACAACTGACAAGACCGATAAAACACACTCGTACACTGAGGATGTCTTCAAGTGACTTGGGAACTTGAGCGTCCACAAAGTGCATTCGGATCAGCTGTCATTGCCCGTACGCGTGGTCCGAAATCAAGAGTAGCTTCATCCGGATTGGATGCCTAATCGTTTGACCCTTGTTTCGCAAAATTGCTTGAGACCTAAACAAACACATCTATGCACGCGAGATAGTTAACAATATTAATTGGCATGATACGCAAAAAGTACCTTCGACCCTGTCCACCACGACCGCGCCCTGCTCCGCCTTCGCAGCCCTCGTCGCCAGCAACTCTTGCATACGTTGATACGGTGTCAATGGCGCCGGTGCGATTTCGCCAGCAATATTCTCTCTGCTGATAGTGGTCTTGTGATCGATTGTGCGTCCCTTTAATGCCTGCGTTGCTGCCTTCCCGGCCACCGTGACCAACTCGCGGCGATTTTTCATGACGGAAATAGGGACATGCTTAGTGTTCGGAGGGTGTTTATACCATCTTGTCTAGCTTAGCCTCATTATAGACGGTACGGTACTGGTGCGCTCTTAACGATACGAACAAAAAGATTAAAAACTAGTATAAACGGAATAAAGACCATGTATGATACAAAAATGGTTCGGAGCCTAGTGCAAATCAATCAAAGGGTGGATACCTCGTGTAGGTCCATTCCAAAGCAAGCTGTGATCACTGAGGTATTTAGCCACGAAGGATTTGGGTGATATTATTCTCGCTCCTTGTGTGAGTCTTCATTGTGACCCGTAGCAGTTCCACCGAAGCCATTTATCATGTGAGTGGCCATCCGAGGAGGCTTTCACCCGTAGAATCGGGAAGGAGTTAACAGTGCCGGACATCATCGAGTCCCTAAAGTCACCCCTCTAGTTTCTTGGCTTCATCGTACAGAACAAAGAAAAAGATTAAAAAGTAAGAAGAGATCTCCTTCAGCACAATGCTAGTTATCGAGATATGGTCGATTCAGTATTCATTCACTATCTGAACTATCTCCTTCACTGTCTCCTATAGTGCGGGGCCGGTTTGCCTTCACGTACTTGATAGCTTTTGAAAGTAACGCATCATCGACGACGACGCGCACTTTGTTCGGCGACGACTCCGATGGTGGAGCTACCGCTCGCCGCTTCCGTTTACCCGATGCCTAGTTCGCGTCTTCCATCTTGGTTGGAAATGCCGTTGTGAGAGCCGTCCCCTTTTCCAACCAAAATTGTCCAAAAACTAGCCCGAAACGTAATTTTGGTACGTAAATCACCCAAATTTAGTATTCTGGGCGTTATTGGGGCTATTACAACGGGACAGAGCGGACCCACCACATTACGTTTCTGACGCTTTCACAGCCGTTAGAAGCCTATCCAACAAAAGCCCGACACCAGTAGTCAGAGCACACAGAATGCAACATTCTGGTCCTTTCTTCACTCAAATCGAGCTATTTTTGAGCTCACAAGCCCCATTTAGGGGCTCGATGGTGTCCGGCACTGTAACTGTCGAGCAAAACACGAGTGCCTGTTAGAAGAGAGGGATGTCAGCTCTAATGACAAGGAAAAAGTTATTAGAAGAAATAGCGATGACACTGTATTTAGGGTACCCCAACGCGATCTTGGCTCTATAATTACTAGTACGTGTCGAGTAAAATACACGTAAGCAAGTTCCCTATTCATAAAATCACACAGAAGTGCACCGTTTGAAGGCCCACCCTAGCCCTTCAGCCTTTACACACCAGATTTTAATCCGCACCCAGATACCAGCCATGCTGGATTCGAAGTCGGCCCGCAACCCGAGTGTGACCATAAAACGATACTAGCAGCACAGAGTTTTGATATACTATGTGAACGTACAGCAGCTATATGAAAGTTACATTTTGGCAAAGCAGATCTTATACAGATCTATATAAATAGCTCCGATCGGCTTCCACTGTGTATCTGGTGATCGAGGTTGTATCCCCTGTTGGGCTCAATCGGCGTCATCGGGGGAGCATAGTCTGGATCAGATTGTCTTGAGTTTAAAATATCAGCGAGTCAATGGTTTCTGCAGCTGTGTAACTAACTTCACAAACCTCTTTGCGAATAGATCGCTAATGTATCGGCGGAACCAGACTGTATCGTATTACCATAATACGATACAGTCTGGTTCCGCTTATACATATATTGCAATCTCTAAACATATGGATGCGGCCTCTCCGGAGCGCCTACGACACGCACACTCCAAGCGCCAACTACCCGCACACAGCCTGCTCCCGCAAGCGCTTCTCGCGGATCTGTAGCCACCGCCATAATCGCACCCGAATTCGGTTTTCCGCCACAAAACCGACGCGCGGCGAGCACGCGGTTGTCGCCAGCTCTCGCACCTGCAAACACCAGCAAAGCACCGTTAGCGCCCCGCAAACGCTATTCACGGCCACGCACGCCGCCTACCTTGCCGTCATGCTGTTGTCATCGCTGAAGTCGCTGTCGGCGCCACTGGGGCCGTGGTCACCATCCGGCGGTCCACGCTGTCCCCGGACCCCATGCTCGGCTCCTAGATGAACCGCAACAGGAACAACAATAGCAATGTTAGCAACTGAATCCACCGCATACACGCAAGCGCTGCCGCGAACCTGCAGCCGGGTCGACGCTGGCAGCCCACAGTGCGAACGCCGTCACCTCATTCAGCCCGTGCTCGCTGCCCCCAGTTGCCATGCCCAGCACCTGCATGAACAGCAATAACATCATCAACAACAGCAGCAATAGCAATGTTAGCAACTGCATCCTTGCCATGCACGCAAGCGCTACCACAAACCTGCCGCTGGGGGCGACGCTGCGCTTCCGGTTCCAGGGAGTGGCGCGTCTGGTAGAAGCGAAGAAAGAGGAATGATCATGGGCCAACGCGGTACGCGGGGCACGAGGTTGAAGTATGGAGCTGCATGTTCACTGCTGTGGTGCATTATCAAAACGGAAGACCACATGGAACGATCCATGCCCATCCTTGCGACGCCCCTTGGCTGCAGTCGGCACTTCCGCCGCCAACGGTGCTCCATGCTGACCCCCATCGATGCCGTGCAGCGCAGCACAGTACGGTGGGGTGCATGCGTGCGCCTCCGTGGCGCGGTCGCCGTGGTGGCGGTCCCTCGTCATGCCGACTTGAAGTGACGGCCGACGTGTGCCACACCAAAATACCGCCACCGAGGTACGGGTGAGCGCGTTAGCGCGACTCCTCCTGTAGTTTTGGTGTGTTCCACACAGAAATACCGGGATGGAGGCCGCGTAAGCGCGGCTCCTCCTGTTGTATGGTGTGCACCACACAGAGAAAAACCGAAAAACCGGTGGCGGCCCCTGCTGTTATTCTATGTAAGCTACATACACGTGTGTGTACACACCTTCTGTGCCTTTTCAAATACCGGTTTTGTGTCATGCGTTAGCGTTTAGTCCCATCATCAACTATACTATACATAGTTCTTACAAACTACGAATACAAGCTGCGTGATCCAACGACTCCAAGTCTTTTTGCTTCCATTGGTGACTAGCTGGTGTGCAGCTGTCGACGATACCACCGTTCACTTTGCGGGTGATAAATGCTGAGCAGAGCGCGTCGTACGCAGAGCGGTGGTCAACGCGCAGCTTTCTCCAGCGCTTCCATAGTTTTGGATCGGCCTTTACCGTCGATACTCCCAAGCGCAGCGTTGGCCTTCTTGTCCAAGTCTTCCGCTAGCGCCCAGACACGCTGCTTCCACAGCCGATACGTGACGCCGTCCCGGTCCAGTGGCGCCGTTGGTACGTCTACATCTCTCCCTGCTGCTATGATCATGATGTTGACGCTTGCCTTGAGGTCAGCGCGAACAAACTGTTGTTTCTTTTGGGTTGCCGTGTGCCACAGCTCCAGTGTGTACCAGTTGTAGAAGCAGCCAGCAAGAGAGTGCGCTTCAACGACGGTGTCAGTGCTCGCCTGCGGGGCCTGGCCAGCCCAGCGACAAGGAGCAGGACCGTCAGCGCTGGCGGCCTTGCTCTCGTGGACCGCGACGAGCTTCTGAAGTGTGCGCTGCATTGCTGCGATGGACGATAGCATCTGGGTGACGGCTGCGGCAAGTATAGTGGTGTTTTCATTGCTGCGTTCACCTAGCTGCCCGAAGTTCTCAGTTGGCCAAGTCGTGCAAGCTGCCGCCCCAACCAATGCACGTGTCCAGCGAGAGCCGATCTCCCAGCGCTACGTTGGTTGCGTCCAGAGCTTCGTGGA
>JAIKVJ010002454.1:0-10938 GCA_024679225.1 Phytophthora pisi
ATCATCCCTTTTCGGTTGAAAATAAGCTTGAGAATCTGTCTCGCCAAACCCCTATCTACCGTGTGCCAAGAGCGATGTGTCAGTCTTAGTGGCTATGTGGAGAACGAGTTGCGAATCCAGCTTGATAACGACCGGGCGGAGACGATGTGCTTGATAAAGGCTAAATGGTCCGAGTACAAGGAAGTGCTGGAGAAAAATAGGAGACGGCGACATCAACCAAATTACTGCAGGTACAATTTTTATCAATATATGTAACATTATATTGATATGATACTGATATTTGTATCAGTATCGCTGATATCAGCTTCGTCAGAAGGCCGAGATACCCGATACCAGCTAAACTCGAGCTGGTATGGACCCCTGCTCACTGCATCTACTCGAAAAGTTGAGCATCGATCAAGCGATAGCGTCAATTCCAAAGCATGATCAACCTGGACAACCCCGTGCACAGGGCGACGCCCTAGTGCGAGATGTGCCTACTGACGCGTATGGCATAGACCGCCTGATTGATATATTCACTAAACAGCCAGGCAGACCGCTTAAATGGCCAATTGTGGACGAATTCGACATAGAAGATGGCGGAGTGACCGTCCCAGACTACCGTGTTGGGCAGGTTGCTGCGTGTCGACTATCAGCTCAAGACAGTGTCTACATCTGGACCGCTACCTTTGTAGATGGAGGTCAGGTCGAGCACAAGGTTGAGGAGCTGGTCCACGCAATTCGGCGCGCTCACCATCTTGGTACAATGTAAGCTTGGCCATCTAGCCGGACTTGAGAGATGCATGCATATTGGAATTTCTATCATTCTCTTATTGTGCCTTGCACGCATTTTGCCACCCTGATTTAACCGTCAAATCGAAATGGCTCATCAAATAAAAATACTGTAAAAACAGGCCAGCACCCATAAATCGATCCTTCTAGAATTGCTCACGAGGCTGATCGTGTGCACACACGTTCAGCAAGCAACAGATACTGTACCGGTATCGGATGTGGAAATGCCAATCTAAAGCGGCATTTCCAGCAATATGGCGCTAGATCGATCTCGATGTGGCATAGCGGAGCCAACAAATCAGAGCTGATGCATGGATTATGTGCTCGTTTTATTTTAAGACGATCTCAATTTATATTAAATCGAGGAAAATTACTATGGGAGCGGACATTTTCGGTGCAAGGCACAATATAACAATGCTTTTTACTTTTCGCCTTGTTTCCTGGTTGTATTTGAGAGGTATGCTTGACAGATTTTCAATACCGTCGCTCTGAACACAACCCATACGGCAATTCAGTAATGACTTCCTGTTGTGTTAGGTTCGCAACAGAGTTTCTTTGGCTCGCAACAGGAATTCAGCAAGATTTGTGGACAACAGGCGTTCAGCATCTGAGCAACAAAAATTAATTATCACCCAGTGATAATAAGCGCTATGAGTGCAGACGGCTTCGTGAGCGATGCCATTGCGAGAATCCTGGCGCATTATAGTTCTACAGACTTGTTGGCATTCATATTGTAGCTCGTACGACTTATCGAATACGGCTACGCGAGTACGAATTGTTGTACGCTGTTGATGGTCAACCAGCACCAAGTACAATGTGTTTTGTTTTTGAACTGAGGTTCCATTGTTGTCACTTAGCTAATGCAATGCTTAGAATATCCAACACGATAAATCCTGCTAGTAGCAGGTTGCTGCTGCTTCCGGCGAGTATATTGCACCTGTGCGTGCAAGGGCTAGCGTATATTAGCCGCTGTTGTGCGACAAAAAGCTTTAAAACTCGCTCTGACGCGAATGCACTATAGCGTGGATATACAACTCTTCATTTTGTCTTTGTTGCTACCGTACCGGGCTTGGAGCAAAGGTAAGCATTTGCATTTTCTACAAGCTGCAAAGCTACGATCGTTTTTATTATTTTATAGAAACATGCCGGTTCACATCCAAAATATACACGTTTGAGGCGAATTACGGGGCAAGTGCTGTGGCTGCGAAGTAGGCGCAGGAGATACCGGTGTTTAGTTTAAGAAAAAAACTACTTATAGGTTTTAGACTAGCATCCTCCTATCCCAGCCACACGGGGTCCTAGTACACAAGGGTTGCGAATGACTGGTAATGTAGTTGTGTCGAAATAGTTCCGAAATAGTAGGTTTTCTAAAAGAAAAATGGAGGTCTCTAGAACGTTGGCCGTGCTGGTAGAATTATCTTCAATGCATTCTGCTCTCCGAAACGACATAAGTTTCGCACGGTACAGTACCTTGAAAGTTTCGTTTATCCGGTTTATAGGCCAGGAGCTTTGTAGTATAGAGCAATCTAACTATTTTGATACTACAGTAGCAATATATTACATGAATATTTTTATTAACGTTTCATAAACAGATTACTACATTTAGTGTCATGCAAAATGTTTACCGGCCTATTCGCCACAGTGGTACTTTTGATGTTTGCGAATCAACAAGATTCACGCGGTCTGAACATAAATGAGTATGTACTGACTTACTACAAGCTTAGCTCAAGAATAAGGTGGAGGTATTCAAGCAACGTACCACTTGTCGCAGTAGGTCTCGCTGTACACTCATCTAAATCAATATGCTTGCAGAAGTAGCGCGCAAATCTTGAGAGCTTGTTGTACTTCCTGTGCGAGGTACATTAAAATATACAGCCGGGACTAGCCCGGGACGCCTGTAATGACTCAATACAAATGAGTTGTACGGTTCTAAACTACTGTACCAACTCAAACAACAGCCGCCAGTCGATATATTTCATCCGCTGAGCATGGAGGCCAATCATTTGTAGCCAATCAGAAGCTCCGTCATAACTACTAATGTTTTAGAAGCAGTTTGGAAGCGTACAAACACCCCAACGAGCAACCTGAGCCAATCTTTACAATACCACACAAATCCGGGTTACGAGGTGGCTCAAGTTGTTTTGCCCACCCTCAACCAGCAACCTGATCCACTGAGATAGGTTATTTTATCTCAGTGGTCGCGGGGTCTCGAAAAAGGAAAGGTACAGACAGACCCGCTGAGCATGGAGGCCAAGGTGAGCTTCCACGTGCGGCGCTACCTGCGCGAGTGCGAGGAGCGCGGCGCGCGGCCCAGCGAGGCCACGGTGACCGCGCACCTGCGCGACACGTACGCCGAGTACCAGCGCAAGCCGCAGGGCGCGCTGCGCAAGGTGGTGGCCAAGGTGCTGAAGAAGGCGCAGCCGGCGGTGGAGCCCAGGAGCAAGTCGCCGGGCTCGGAGACGCCCAAGCGCTCGCGCTCGGACAGCGACAGCGACGAGCAGCAGATCCGCGCGCAGGAGCAGCAGCAGGCGGCCTCGGGCGCAGGCAACTCGCTGAACCGCGCCATCCAGCAGAATTATGCCGGGCAGAATTCTGCCGCCGCTGAGCGCCCCGTCGTCAAGAAGATCAAGATCATCCGCAAGAAGTCCAGGAGGGACGAGGAGGACAAGGAGAACGACGCAGCCGCTGCGGACGAGAGCAAGGGCTTCGTGGTAGAACGCCCTACCACCAGATACAGCGACGTGGGCGGCATCCAGGCAATTCTGCAGGAGGTGCGCGAGCTCATCGAGTACCCTCTGACCCACCCGGAGGTGTACGCCCACCTGGGCGTAGAACCCCCACGCGGCGTTCTACTCCACGGCCCCCCGGGAACGGGCAAGTCGATGCTGGCCCACGCCATCGCGGGCGAGTGCGGCGCCACGTTCCTCAAGATCTCGGCGCCCGAGGTGGTCTCGGGCATGTCCGGCGAGTCGGAGCAGAAGCTGCGCGAGCTCTTCGACGAGGCCATCGCGCGCGCGCCCTCCATCATCTTCATCGACGAGATCGACGCCATCACGCCCAAGCGCGAGACGTCCGCGCGCGGCATGGAGAAGCGCATCGTGGCGCAGCTGCTCACGAGCGCCGACTCGCTGAGCTTGGAGAACACGGGCGGCAAGCCCGTCGTGCTGATCGGAGCCACCAACCGGCCGGACGCGCTGGACTCGGCGCTGCGTCGCGCCGGCAGATTCGACCGCGAGATTTGTCTCGGCATCCCGGACGAAGAGGCCAGGGAGAAGATTCTGCGCGTGTTGGCCAGGAAGATGACGCTGGAGGGAGACTTTGACTTCGCAGCGCTCGCGCGTCGCACGCCCGGGTATGTGGGCGCGGATCTGGTCTCGCTCACGAAGGAGGCGGCGGTGGGGGCGGTGAACCGCATTTTCACCAACATCAACGCGGTCATGACGATCACGGCGGAGGTGGATGCCACCAGCGTCTCAGCCGAGACCGAGACGTCGGACGCGGGTACCAGTGACGACGCGATGGAGGTCGATGCGACTCAGGAGAAGGCGGCGGAGAAGGAAAAAGACGTGGAGGAGAAGAAGGACGCGCCGTCTGCGGCGGACGACTTGCGCGCGCAGGTGGAGCCCTTCACGGAGGAGCAGTTGGCGCCCCTCAGCATCACCATGGCCGACTTTGAAGCTGCGATCCCGAAGGTGCAGCCGAGCTCCAAGCGCGAGGGCTTCGCTACGATCCCGGACGTCACGTGGGACGACATCGGCGCGCTCAACGAAGTGCGCGACGAGCTCTCGCTCGCCGTGCTGCAGCCGATTGCCCACCCGGAACGCTTTGCGGCTCTTGGTTTGTCCATGCCTGCTGGCGTGCTGCTGTACGGACCTCCTGGTTGTGGTAAGACGCTGCTGGCCAAGGCCATCGCCCACGAAAGTGGCGCGAACTTCATCAGTATCAAGGGACCGGAGCTTCTGGACAAGTACGTGGGCGAGTCGGAGCGCTCTGTGCGGCAGGTCTTCCAGCGCGCGCGTGCGTCTTCCCCGTGCGTTGTGTTCTTCGACGAGCTGGACGCGCTCGCGCCTCGACGTTCGAGTGGCTCCGGAGGCGATGGCGGTGGCAACGGCGTCAGCGAGCGCGTGGTGAACCAGCTGCTGACCGAGATGGACGGACTGGACGGCCGTCGCAATGTGTTCGTGATCGCTGCTACCAACCGCCCGGACATCATCGACCCCGCCATGCTGCGTCCTGGCCGTCTCGACAAGCTGCTGTATGTGCCGCTGCCGCGTGCCTCGGAGCGCCACCAGATTCTCAAGACCATTTGTGCCAAGTGCGCTTTGGCCCCGTCAGTGCAGCTGGAGGCGATCGCCGCCGACCCTCGCTGCGAGGGCTTCAGTGGTGCTGACCTCAGCGCGTTGGTTCGCGAAGCCGGTATCACGGCCTTGCGCGAGACCGACTTCTCCAAGCTCGAGGCTGGCGCCACGACTCTAGGAATCGAGCACCACCACTTCATCAGCGCGTTCGACCGCGTCTTCCCGTCGGTATCACGCGCGGACCAGCGTATGTTCGACCGAATGAAGAAGAACCTGCGCAAGTCTCGCTCATCGATGACCAGGAGCAGCAGCAGCACGACGCTGACCGCAGGTGATAACACCACTCAGGGTGAGGGAGATTCCTCCTCGAAGGACAAGACGGACTCGAAGGATGATGTCGACATGACCGAAGGCAAGCAGTAGAGAGAAGATATTGTATTTTTGAGCTTCTGCCAGGACAGTGCTTCCTGACCGCATAGAATATAGCGCCCGCTAACTTACGCATTTCCCCATGATGTGTTAAGGACATCATGAATGTTTTCGCTTAAGAGATGGCGGCAGATCCCGTTTAGCTGCTTCTTCAAGCCGAATCAATTCGCGTAAAGCCTCCTCTGCGCTTGGTCGAGCCGCGGGGTCGTGCGCAACCAACCGCTCGTAAAATGCCGATCTGCCGGCGAAATCGCTCCGTTCGACCGTGCTCGTCTCCATCAAGAAGCCCACTGCCCAAACGTCGACCGCAGTTGTGTGCACGAGGAGCGTGTTCTTCCACGCTCAAATGATGTTGGCCACTCGACGAAGGATGCGGACTGGTGGCTGCAGCGCCGAAATCAATCAAAAACCACGAATCGCGTTCGCGTTGCTTGATGACATTAGCCCAGCGGATATCTCGATGCATCGAGCCCAAGCGATGGAGGGCCGCCAGAGCCTGGAGAACGTCCCGCAACGCACCAAACAACTCAAGTAGACTGGACGGCAGTGCCGCGCGGCTCAAATGCTGCCGTCCCCTTGACAAAATCCAGAGTTGTTAGACGATCGACGTTGGGAACACCAGCTCGTTCCATTTGTTCGTAAACTCGCAGCAAATAGTCGAAACGATCAGCATCCAGGACAGATTTCTCGACGAACGTGGGCTACGCGCGCACAACAGCGCCACTTTGAGTTGTAATGCCCTTGAACTCGTCTCTTCCGTACAGGGGCCAATTCTCCACAATGGCTGGGAACAGCAACGACAGATTCAACAGCGCGAGTACAGCTTCGAACCGGTGCTCCTTAAGCTCAATGTTGTAGGCTCCGATACGAGTCCTCATCACGACTCCGTTTTCATCCCCAAAGTGCAGCGCGACGAGATCGATGTGGTAACCTGACGCAGCGTATCCAAACACGTACGGCACGTTCCCGTAGGTCCACACGAGTCTCGAACGCTCGGTTCTCTGATGCTCACATGAGGCCCTTCCTCCTCTCCACGGAAGACATCCTCCAACAGAAACATAAAGTCAGGAGTTTTGCTGCCTGAGCCACGGTCGATGACGGCACGAGGGAAGATGTAGTCGAGCACGTTGCGGAAAAGCGAATCCTACGCAGAGCTCTTACTGTTGTCACTGCGTAATAGCGTCAGTTGGCGCTTGCCAAAGATCATACTCTTGAACTCTTTGCACGGAGCCGCTTCATCCTCTACGAACAGCTTCTCTTACAGCTTGTAGTAGAGTGACCAGTTGTCCAGCCACTTTCCCTTAGCTCGAGTCTTCACGGGGAGAGGTTATTTGATGTAGTTTCCCAGATCTCCAACCAATGGCATCGATTAAAGCTCAATCCTGTTGGTAAACAACTCCTTCAGCCATTTCGTCGTGCTGTCACGTGGTCCCAGTCCCGGTTGGCAGGCTGTGGGTTTCTTCGGATCCATTAGGACGTGAACTTAAACTGGATGGGCAGGTTCTGGACTGAAGGATGGAGGCTGAAAGTGACAAGTACGGACCGGTTTATAGTTGCCAACGACCGGCAGTTCAGTATGTACATGTATGCTACTATTGCATGACTTTGCTCGTAAGCTCCGATGTCGTGAGATCAGCCAAAAGAGGTAGCAGGCTTTAGCGAGCCGGCAGGATTTTTGACGCTGAGAATGGATCGGGTGAAGAAGAGCGAGCTTCGTAAAGCGACTTAGCAGCAAATTGCGAGCAGAATCGAGACTTCGTCAGGACTCTACCAGATTAAAAGGACATGTTGCAGTTGATTCAGTCATGCAGTTTTGCGTACTGTACCCATTAACTTATCCTGCGTTCCCGCTAACAATAAAGTTGGGAACAGAATAGTACGTCGCCGAAGTATTATATGTGAGCCTTCAATTCAGATAAAGAATGCCGAAGTTGCTGTATGGGATTCGCCCCTCCCAGCTGTGTTTCACTGAATGGTTTAGTGGCTGCAACAAAACTGCACAAGTGCCTATTCTCGGCGGAGCGAGACAGGAAAAACGTTTAGACCCTGACGTGGTTTATCCAAAAATTCTGCAGGAATCTCCATATCTTCAAGTGCGCCAGCCCAGCGAATGGCGAAGTTACCAAAGTCCTCCAAAGTCATGTCGCTTGGCGTCAGGACTGCGCGTGTTGTTCCCAAGAAGCTTCACAAAGGTACAAGCAAAAAGATCCTGGGAGTAAATCCTCAGTCCGTCGTTGTGGCCGCAGTAAGGAACCACCAGATAGTCCCTGCTGCGTGTATGGTGCGGGAGGTGGAACAAGCGAGTGAAGACAGACATCATCACCTGAGACTAACGTTTCGAGAAGCGTTCGGCGTCCTTGGACTCCCGATACTGGGGACTCTGGTGGTGTGTATTTTGTGGACGACGTGGCTGCTTTTCATCGCGTTGGCGCCTAACCAAGCTGCAAACTGGTTAATGGGCACCGCCTCGTACGACAATGGACGATTATGGTTGATAATTGATACAAACCCAGTGATGACCAAGGTTGGAGCAGCAAGCTTAGTGTTTGTTGACGCCTGCTACCTCTATGTTATCGTGAAGATGCTGCGCTGGCGGATGACTGTCGCTAGGTTTCAAGCGGCGAACTCTCGGCCGAGAGATTTACAAGTGGATCCGGTGACAGACTCGTGGATGCGCACTGCTAGCGACCGAGTTAAGACTCATTACCACGACTTAACATCTTTTCGAGGAAGCAAACGGAAGTTGTGGGTACGGCCGGCCACTCGGGTAATTGGTGTGCTACAGATAGGGTACTAACCTTCCTGTGACTCCAGAATGTGTGCTTGAAAGTGTTCAATTTGACTATGCAGATGACGGTGCTTCTGGAGCTGCTTGAAACGGGTAGCCCCGTGACTCTCGTGTACGGGTACACTGGGTTCATCTCTGCCGGTTCCTTGGCTGGAGCAATAAAGATTCTGGTCGGCAGATTCACTGCAATGGGTGAAATCATCGCTGGTTCAATGTAAGTTCTGTTAACCTGGATTGTAAGAAAAAAAAAGAAAAGAAAAAACTCAACCATAAAACTGACTTTTATATTTTTTGCTTCGTAGCTTTGACCTAATAGCAGCGATCGTTTTTCCTGTGTTGGTGCTCGTGTACTGCTACTACAACTTCCACTTTGATGACGCGGTTTTCGCAACTTACGTGAAGGTGCTTCCTATCGGCAGCTTTGAGCAGTCGGCGAGGATCTTCGCCGATCCGTCCGAAGTCGCGGTTTTCCGGTTGGCGTTTGACTCGCTACGAATTCGATCCAAGCTCGACCTCGTCCTCCGAGTTGGAATTAATCTTTCGTTTTGCTACCGACTCATGCGCATTGGAGACGTGCTCCTGATAGTTCATCTCAAGCGTTTGGTAACAGCAAGAACGCAGGGCACGAGACCCACTAGAGCTCGACAGCGGCCCGTGCCGAAAGTGCTCGCGGTTTTTTTCATCGCGTTCAGTGTCGTCGTATGGATTTTCGCCAACCAAGCTGTGGCCGACTCGTACACCCAGTGTTCTCGATATCCTCAGTGCGTAGTGTACTCGTACCGGTGGAGATTCGTCGGGGAAGAGTGTCCGTGCCGAATTCTGATCGATGTCGATCGTTCCCCAAAGACGTACGATGAATGGATTCACCCAATCGATGCCTACGAAAGTGTGCAAGCACTGGCGAAGGCTGGAGAGCTCAGGTCGCTTCAGATAATTAACCGACAACTACTCACGTTGCCCGATGAACTACGATCTTGCCACTACCTGGCGTCAATGTACGTTTATCTATCGTGGTGTGTGGTCCCACAACAATGTACTGATCATTGCTATCAGTGAGCTATTCTATACGGGCATTCAGTGCATTCCACCATGGGCGAGTGAATTCAAGTACCTCCAAACTCTGTAAGCTACCACCCATCTATCCGCATCGATTGAATTTTATAACGATGTAGCTCTTTAACTGTGTTTTGTAGTCATCTAGAAGGGAAACCAGGCAGTCGGAACCTCGTGATGCTGCCCAAAGATCTCTTCAGCGACATGCCTTGGCTATCGACAGTTCACATCGGCCTTCATCCAGACCTCGAGAATATCCCAGCACTCAGTGGCGTGCCCAATCTCCAGAGTTTGACGCTCGCGTGGATGCTCGTGCTGAAGAAGCTGCCGTCTTTTGATCGCGTGCCCTTATTGCAACGTTTGCTGTTGACCTTCTTGCCGCGTCTGGAGAAGATGCCGGACATGGCGCCACTGCGATTCGTCTCGGACTTTTCGCTGACCCGCCCAGTCCAGCTCTGCTGCAACGGCTTCCTCGGAACGTGCAACCTGAACGACGATTACTGCGTGTACAACCCCGAGGCCGGAATCCCAGCAGCATCCTGCCTAGACGAGAAGCCTTTTCTGGACAACGTCGCTACTCGCGAAGTGTTCAAGAAGTTCGAGGCGGCTGTCTGCCCGAGGCTTCCCTCGGACATGTTTCTCGCTAAGAGCTCACCTACGAGGCGAACGATTGAAATGTGCGAGAGCAGACCGTTCGGCCGGTGTGAGCTTCCTGGTGGGCGAGTTGGTATCTGCTACAACACGCGCATGCAGGTGCTTTCGTGTTATGGTGACGACATCTACATTATGCTGCGGAAGTACCAGATACAACTCGGTGTCGGGCAGAAATGTGACCCCGCCATTGAAAAGTGGTTGGGGTGCGAACAATAATTAACCTTGATCACACAATACTAATGAGTCTCGTACTCCGCATGGCAATAAAGGCGATTGAAGGTGGGTCGAGTAAACTATTTCCAGGCAGACTATTTCCAGTGTAAACTAGTGGGCCGGAGCAGGACGTGCGTGCACAGTACACTTCGTCTTGGAAGCCTCCACTGTCGCGATAATGACACACTTCGCACCCGTTCTTCCAGCCAGGAAAGTCACGCGTTCGTTGCCAATTGGGCATGCACCAAAGGTGATTCAAGTGTTGCCTGCTGTCCACCCTCCGCTCAAGAAAATGGGCCAAGTTCAGTGCCGCAAGTCCAAATCGTCTCGTTCTATGATGCATTAGGCGTTCTCGGAGTGCCCATGTTGCTGACTCTGCTCACGTGTCTCGTGTGGACGACGTGGCTCATTGTGGTGGCGCTGAAGCCCAACGAGACTGCCAACTGGCTGATGAGCACGGGGGCGTACGACAACGGGCAGTTTTGGTTGATCAGCGACAAAAACCCACGGATCGTTATGGCTGGTGCAGCTGGACTTGCGGTTGTGGACGCTTGCTACCTGCATGTTCTGGTGAAGATGCTGCGATGGAGAGACCGAGTTGACGAAGTGGCTACGTTTTACCACCTTACCACCCCCGTCCGTCGACACAAACAAAGACTCCGTTATAATGTCGATGAGTGGCGCTTTTTTCCGCGTGTGAAATTCGGGTTTTCCGCGTGTGAGATGCTCAGT
>JAIKVJ010002455.1:0-10751 GCA_024679225.1 Phytophthora pisi
AAGCCGTAGTAGTGAGCCAAGGTAGGCCCACTACAGTTTGAGTATGCGCGGGTGGTGTTTTTTACTCAGCCAATCAAAGTTGTTGCATGTCCGCCACACCGGCGCCGCTTCTTTCGCTCACGAGTAGCAACAGTACCAACAATAGCACTAATGGTACTAGTATTAGTAATATCAGCAGTAATATGAGTATTTGTACAAAATTATAATATATATACATGTAGTACTAATACCAAGTAGCAGCTCACCGAGCTTGAAAAAAACAGAAGCTTTTGTATGCTTGTAGCTACTGCTTTTGTATGCTTGTAGCGATTTGCTTTTAGTGAGCTGAGAGATATCGTGTGCGAAGAGCCTCGAAGAGACTCGAGCAGCGCTGCTGTTATAACTCGAGGAGAGCTCCAAGTCAAAACGACAAAACGTTTGCAAAGCACATAGTAGTTTGGATATTTGCCGAGGATTAATTCGCAGTTCGAAGGAAGGTCGATTGGGGAAGGTTTTTGGATGACATCGAACGACATTCACGCTACATTCGTCACTTCACCCCCGTGCGGATGCCATCAAACAACATTCACACAACATCATACAGCACTCGATCGAATCGACCTTCAGAGGATGGGGCTGTATCACAAACATCAGAGACTACTAACGTATTGTGTATTAGCGGACTACTACTACGAACAACGTATTGTGTATTAGCAAGCATTGTATTATTTCGATCAATATGAGGCATCGGTGCTAATGATGCTAACCTTGGACAAAACTGGTGCCACATCACTGCATCGTATTATACTACTGTACATGCAGCTTCAAAGCACTCAACATAGCACTTACTCATTCCATTAGCGGTAAAATTATCGATTTGATCTGTTATGAGTCATAACTTATACCCTCCTCTTTCAGACACAGATTTTCTTCTGCATGCATAGTTTCTCAGAGAGAGAGATTGAAAATCGTGTTGTCAGCTGGGTTTGCCGTGACATAAACTGTCGGCGGGCTGATATTGTGTGAATCCCAACACTCATTGGAATTAATCCGGATGGATTAGATAAACATTCCACTAAAACATTGCAAGAAACTACATGTACTTAAAGTCCTATCCAAGATGGGAAGTATAGCTCTTTTTTTTTCGTTCAACATATATTTTTTAATCCCAACCCAACTCTATCCACCGGCAATGCGGTGACGTCCTATACGGTGGCGAACGAATACATTCAGCGGAGACTCAAAAAGAGCTGCACCTGGTGGTACGTCTTCTCCGGAAAAAGACTAAAAGCTAGCTGCACTACCTTAGGCGTTTATCTACGAAGAATGGGATGATTTAACCCCTCTAGCCCCTGCGACCCGCAGAGATCCACCAAATTGGTGGTGTAGAATGATCTACTACTTGATCCTGTTCTTGTCAAGACAAGTTCAAAGTACATTGTTACCGATATTAGTTCAGATCATCCCAATGCCACACACTTGGACGAATCGAAGCTGACAGTTTTTTTGTTGTTAGATCTTCGGGAGGAGGTAGAATCACCACGGTTGGTTTGCCAAGCCCAAGCGTAGAAGTACCAATTCGTTGGAGTGACGATACATGTATATGGACCGGGAATGCCTTTGAAAAGAAGCGATCAAACTTGGTGCACTTGGTTGTACAGTGGTAGATTAGGCAGATGCTGCGGCTGCGAAGCAGGCGCAGGGGATGCCATAGTACATCGTCTCCCTGTAAGGGTATACGTACAAGCTAGCTTCGAACTGCGAAACCCCCCGGGTCCACCACCCGGGTCCCCAATAACAACTACAGTACATCATGCTGGTACCATGGTATGGTTACGTGAGACAAGGATCTGTGGCATACTCTGCGCAAAAATTAGAGTTTGTGCTGCATCATTTCAAACACCTGCATAGGTTGTCATTAATGACGTGGTGACTTCAACCCTGAAGGCACTGTGCTTCGCATATTGAACATGACATCCAAGGAAGCAAATTTTACATGTACACTATAGCCATAGTGCAATGATACTATTGTGCACTATAGGCTCTAATGTATACGTAGATGCACTGATCACTGATGGTCGTAGCGCATTTCAACACTACACAAGCAAGAAAGCCACAGGGTGATTACAAAATCGATATTTCAGCAGACGACACAAGGGCATCATTGAAAACAGCGTCTGTACTGCGCGACATCATTGCTGACGCGCTATTACGCAGTTGCAGAGCCGTCGAAAGCGGCTACACTACAACATGCACCGCCCTCTACATCAAGGCGCCAAACTTGCGGTCCTACCAGCGACCGCACACACGGTACCACGCGATAAAACAGCGCCTGCAGGGACGATGGAGCCGGCAACACGCGTACTGAAACGGAAGGAGTACATCGCAGAATCCACTCACTTCAGATTTCTCATTCTGCCTGGCATTTTGCGCAAAATAACATTGCGCCATCATCATTAGTCAGCGACATCACCTTGCCGACACTTACGATGGTGCCACCACGCGGTAACGCGGGGGATCAACACAAGCAAAAGCTGGCCCCGGTTGAGGTTTCAGTTGACCAAGACGACGAAGAAATCAGGGCGGCGCTATTCTCGTGGGTCAATAGAGTGCGTCTGGAGCAGCAGGAGACTGGACTTGAAGGTCCTCCACTTCTGCCGGCACAATCGTCACGGGCTCCGAAAATGAAAATTACCATCCAGGTTGCCTCACCTCGGCGCATACGCACCTCAAGGTATCTCTGCGAGGGTGACCGGAAAGAAATTATCGCGCGGGTTGGCAGTGGCGAGCAGCAATCTTCACTCGCGAAGGAGTTCGGCGTCAGTCGTGCTGCGATTTGCAATCTCTACAAGAACCGACACGAGATACTCGCCCGCGGAGTCCGAGAGTTAGGCACCCGAAAAAGTCGCACAAGATGAACCTTCGCTCACAACGAACACCGACGACGTCGTCAACGACCCAAGCCAGCGTCGGCGTATCAGCCAGAAGACCAACTGCCAAGTCGAGACGGTTAAGCAATGCCTCGGAAAGTTTGTACGAAGTACGAATGGGATCCCCCGTCGACTATTCGGCAGAGGCCGATTCAAGCGAAGACGAAAGCATAGTCTACCAGACTACCGTGCCTAGCCAAGATCCGGCTGGGTATTACCACCTTCAACAGCAGGACGAAGCGCGACAACCACCGCAACACCAATATCCCTGAGTGTTTGCGTGTCCACGAGGTCTCTGCAAACTCGGTCCCGTGTCGAAATCTGGTTGTGAGAGCATCGGTCCGGCCGCGTTCCAGCAGCGAGCCACGCGTTTGCTGCGTGTTTTGGCTGAAGAATCATTCGCTCAGTTGCCGGTCGAGGAGAAAGTGGTGATGAATCGACGTGGAGATGTGTGCCACGTGAAGAAGATGATGGAAGGGGAGGATATCTGCGTGGTCTCCATGGAAGGCAGGGGCAAACTGTTGCTTCAAGCGTTCTCGGAGATCAGCCCAGCGTCGCCTGTTGGAATTGTTGCCAAAACCACTGGCGACTCGTGGAATGGCATGATATCACCTCACATCCAAGCACATCTGCCACGTATTCGTCCACACCAAGTTGTTTTATTGCTGGATATTGAATGCGCTACTGGACACGAAGCTTGCGGGGTGTTGCAGCACCTGGTGTACGACCGACAAATAGCCGCAAAGAGTATTTATTTCGTGACTGTCATCAGCTCTTTTGAAGGTCTTCAGTATGTGTCGAAGCGCTTCCCAGGTAGGTCCTCGGTTTTACTGATGTGATTTTGACTCAGACCTAATTGTTCCGCTGCTTAATAGACGTCATAACGATCAAGGCACAAGCAGACATCGTATTGGATCACGATCAGCGCATCCGGCCTGGAATTGGCAACTTCATGGAGCGCTACTGGAACATCCAGTCCTGATGCCTCTAAACTACCGCCGGTTGTTGCAACTATGTGAAGGATTTCAATAGTAACATACAGCTGACATCGTTTTGCTATGCGAATGTAGTCGGTGGTCTTCCTAGCTGCCGAATCGAGCCAAACGCCGACGACGAAGTTCGCTTGGGCTGATGCGCTCAGGTAAAGGTTGTTCACGTTGTGGAGCTGCGGTGTCCTGGGCACGTTGGTACTCTTCCTCTTGTAGGCGACGGGCTAGCTGCTCGTCCGTTTCAAAGCGTGGGGCTGGCATGCTCGTCGAGCTACGGGAAGAATGAGCTGGTGCGGCGCGTCGTGTGTCATGCTCCGATCGGCTGGAGATCGACCCGGCCAGAGAACGCATCCATCGACTGACCACGCGAGCACCAGAAGTCATAGCTGACTGCATCGATGGTGAATACACGAAGATATAACCTATCGACCACGTTACGTATCATTTTGTCAGTCAGATCATACGCTCAGCTTGACTTTCTTTGCGTGCACATACCTGCTAGAATACCGCACATGTGCCCCATGAAAGAGCTTCGTGGCACCAGGAAGTGGATCACCACCAATTCTAGCCACGTCGCGTATTTTGTGGGCACTTGAAAGCCGTATACACTTGAGAACGCGGGTGAGTTGTGGTTCAAAAGCACCTACCAAGTCAACACGATGAACAGGTTGTTGGTACACACGAGCAACAACACCTACGGATTCACGGCATCAAACATTTACCTTTAATGCAAACAACACGCCCGAGAATCCAACGCTGCACTGATGCAGTGGTGCCTACAAAAAAACAAAATAAAAGTTTACTCGGTCAGTCTGCTCACAACAAGAAAGCAACCACCTGCGACGCACCGGCATCTGGAACCCCGTGGCGAGAACAAGAGCCACCACCACCACAAGGACATGGCAGAGCACCAGCAAGTACCCCACCGTAAGCAGGAACCGCACACTCCCCAACTTGTACTCGAGATTGTATCCTTTCCACAAGAACGAGATCCTGCACAGCACAAAAAGACACCGTCGTCAGCGACTTGGACGAATTAAGTAAAAACATTGCAAACCTCTGCGGGGTGGGAACTAACATGTTGTGGTACAAGTGCCAGTCGTCCACATGAATAAGACCCGACGCAACGATCCGCTCCCAGTCCCAATTGCTCAGTACTCGGTCCGGGCAGCTACATGTACACAACCGAGCAATAGCGTTAAACTGGCACTATTTTATTCAGCTCATTGTAAATGTTGAGGTTCACTTACAGCGAGTATGGGGCGAAGAGCTGTGGCGTCTGGTTCTTCTGGAAGTGAATACCATACATGAGAGCTGTCGAAGAATGCGCCCGGAGTGTTATGTTAATATAGAGCTGGTCGTGTGTCTTCTGTAGTTCGATAGGGTACCCATGAGGCCGAGCGTGACAGGCGGCTTGCGCTCGAGCTGCTGGACCTGTCGCACGAGCATCAGCATCAGAGCGAGGCCCTGCCCGTTGCGCCCGACGTTGGGCGCCATGCCGCGCCCGACGCCGGGACCGAACATCTGTCTGAAAATACGACAGTTGTAATGATTCCAAAACTAAAGAGCTACAAATTTAGGAATTACAGAAATGTAGACGAGCTTCAACATCGTGTTTGATGATGAGTCTGACTGACACATGCATGTTGCTTCAGACTCAACGGGTTGGTCGTGCCTTCGCAGTCGTATTCCCAGTGGCGTGCTTCACTAGCGCGGGCGGTGCTCAGACTCATCTGGTGTTAGATGTGGGAGGTTTAGTCCGCTCCCATTATTGTATAGAGTTCCGGCAAATGGGCGGAGGGCAGTTCTCTGCGTCGAGTTGACTAACCTATAAGTAGTTACTCTGTGAAGACAGCTTAACTTGCCATGAGGATCAAGTAGAGCTCAAATCGACACGAGTTACAGGAGCATGAGTCCCGCTGAACATCCGAGTCCACTATCATCCAACGACTCGTAGGCAACTGGCAAGCAGCGGAAGGGCTGCTTTCAGGAACTCCAACGACTTCAATCATGCATGGAACTACTGTAGCAAGTGCAGACCCTTCTAGAACGTCCTCGCGGACTAAACGCGCATTCTGATTAGTCCCGTCCCAAACAAGATCTAAAAACAGAGTTGACGGCACAGATCCGCACCACGCACTTCAAAGCCTCATTTCAGAAGAAGAACTGCAACCCAGTGGTGACCATCACTCTGGCCCCCATGCCGCCGTCCTACGCGGCCCTATTTCCTGTGCCGGAGGAGCGTCTCCCGGCCTACGCCGTGGCCGCGGCCGTGCTCTACCTGTCGCTGCGGCCGCTCCTGAACGTGGACCGCCTGCTCGCCAAGCTCTGGCCGTCGCTGCTGCTGCTCTTCGCCTACTACCGCTACCGCGTGGCGCTGTCCTTCTCGGAGCCCCCCACGAGTCTGGCGCTGCAGCTCTGGACGGCGGCGCAGCAGTGCGCGCCCGTGCTCGAGGCGGCCTTGAGCGACACGCTGCTGCTGGCGCTGGCGGGCGCCGCCGTCGCCTTCATCGCGCAGAGCGCGCGCCGGCTGCGCTTCGTGTCGCGCAAGAACCTGCTCAACGTGGTGGGCGGCGCCGTGGTGGACGCGCTCAAGCAGCTGCCCGTGGTGTCCGCCAAGATGGCGGACGAGATGAAGAAGATCGAGAGCGAGGTGGAGCACTCGCTCAAGGGCAACGACCCGCTGGCCGCCAAGATGGACAAGCTGCGCGCGCTGCCGGAGAAGGGCATGGACGACGAGAAGCTGCTGAGCCTCATGGAGGACCTGGCCGGCAACAGCGACGACAAGTGGAAGGACGGACTAGTCTCTGGAGCCGTCTACCACGGCGAGAAGGAGCACCTGGACGTGCTGAACAAGGCCTACGCGCTGTTCGCAGTGACCAACCCGCTGCACGCCGACCTGTGGCCGGCGGTGAACAAGTTCGAGGCCGAGGTGATTGCCATGACCGCCGGACTCATGAATGGAGGCCACGAAGAGGTCTGCGGCACCCTCAGTTCCGGCGGTACCGAGAGTATCTTCCTTGCAACCAAGACGCACCGCGAGTACTACCGCCACAAACACAACATCACCAAGCCCGAGATCGTCGCGTGCGTGACGGCGCATGCGGCTATCGACAAGGCGTGCGAGATCTTGAGTATCAAGCTCATCAAGGTGCCGATGGACCCCAAGACTCTCAAGGTGGATCTGAATGCCGTGCGCTGGAGCATCTCGGCCAATACGATCATGCTGTATAGCAGCGCGCCCAACTTCCCGCACGGTATGATCGACGATATCGAGGCGCTATCGAAGCTCGCGGTGCAGAACGACGTCGGACTTCACGTGGACTGCTGCCTGGGAGGATTCGTGCTGCCCTTTGCACGCAAGCTGCGCTCAGACATCCCCGTGTTTGACTTTGCGCTACCTGGTGTCACCAGTATGTCGTGTGATACGCACAAGTACGGCTACGGCTCCAAGGGCACGTCCGTGGTGCTGTACAAGAACGCGGACATCCGACGCTTCCAGTACTTCTCGTACCCGGACTGGACTGGTGGTCTCTACGCGACGCCTACTCTTGCAGGCAGCCGTCCTGGAGCGCTGAGCGCTGCAGCGTGGGCTTCAATGGTGCGTTTGGGGTACGAAGGATACATCGAGAAGACGAAGGGCATTTTGGAGACTGTGGACGAGATCAAGGCCGGCATCGAGCGCATCGACGGCATCCACCTTTTGGGAGACCCGAAGGCCATGGTCGTGAGCTTTGCTGGCGACAAGGGCGTGAATGCTCTCAAGGTTAGCGACGCGATGGCGAAGCATGGCTGGAGCCTCAGCCCCCTGCAGCACCCCACGTCTGTGCACTTGTGTGTGACTGTGCGCCACATTGGCAAGGCGAAGAAGTTCCTGAGTGCACTGGAGGAAGCTGTGAACGAAGTGAAACAAGACCCCAACCCATCCCCGGAAGGTGGCAGCGCCATCTACGGCATGGCCTCCAGTTTGCCGGCTGGGCCAGTGGACGACCTGCTGCGCTTCTACACGGACATCACTCTGAAGGTGTAAGCGAGCAGAACTTTGAAATGCTGAGCTGCAAGGTGACTCGTCAAGAACTGATGCAGCACTGTATACGTTAAATATCAGATCACAGGACTCTGAGCCTTTTCTGGGTTACTTTGGTCTCCTATCGGTAGCTCTTAGGTCATATCCACTGCAATTTTGTTGAGTTGCTGCCCAGGAAAGTGTGGTTTGCGCAGCTTACGGGTGCCTTTGGGCTTGTCCTTCTTCTTCGCACGAAGAATGTGCACTTCTTGAAGCTTCTTGAGTTGCCCAAGTTGAGCAGCCAACGACTTCATGCAGATTCCTTTGCGCGGAGTCAAGTTCATCCACAAACCCTGCGTTGTAATCGAACTCAAGAGCGAATCAGCAGCGGTTAGTGGGCCTGCCTTGCCTAGCAGACTACACCCTATTGAGAAGGTCTTGTCGTGCGGTTCTTCGCCTTGAAACTCGTACAGGAATGCGTGTTCAAGCTCGTCCACAGTGCGCCGAGTGTACTCCAACGCGAGGATATCCCGCGTGAACGGTGCTGGCCAGAATATCGCGTTACCTGGTGCCAAGGGGATGTCGAGAGCACCCTGACGGGCGTATGATACCTCCCATTTGCTCACAACGGGTCCGTCAGTGTTGATACCTCCATCCGTTTTCTTGGGTATTGCGCGCTCCTGCCGTGTCGCTGGGTAAGCTCGCGTTAAGACATACCTCACCGTCAAAATATACATCTCTGGATCTCGGCTGCTTGCTGGAATTCGATAGCATTTGTCACCTACGCCCACGAGGTTCGCATTGCGGTCGAACAGCATCACTGAGGGCCACGGTGACCGGTCTTCCTCGTCAAAGGCTGTGGCACCTTTGATTGACGTGCTCTCTTCAGTTTGGTGCTGACTTGACTCGCGCGGACGTGTTTCAATCTCTGCACTTCTCGAACTTGATCGCTTGCTTATAGGTAATGTTGCTGGCGTTGGGGGAACTCGAGTAATTCCAACGGATTTGAACAAGTTTTCCGTCAGGAGCTGCTCATGTTGAGCATGCGCGGCGAGGAAGTCCCAGTAGCACAGCGGTGTCTTGAGAACGCACAGGTCGCAGAAGAAATGCGAATCCAGTCTTCCTGATTCTGCTATAATGGCAGCAATAGCCTCTTCCGAAAGTCTTGCCCAGCGGCTGCATTTGAGGTGGAACATTTGACCGCAACCATCTCGCGAACACAGCAGCGAAGGCTGTCGTCTAGACGATCTTCGTGACACTCGGATGATCTTTGCGCAGACTGCGCAAGTTCGTGAGGCCAATATTCCACTCTCGTCATAATGGGCAATACTGGTGCCTGCTTGTGGCGCCGAAGACGACCCTTGCGCGCGATTTCTCGTTGCTACAGCAGAGGCTGGGGGCGTTTTGGGACGAAATTGGTCCGCTAGAGAGCGAACCCGTCCAGTATAGTTCTCAATACTCAGCACTACACTGAGCTGTGTAGATATGGAAGCTGTGATCAGCACATTAAGGTTTTCCCCATCAAACTCGAGAAGTGCCGGCATACCGCGCTCTCCTGTCGGGGTTAGATAGAGCTGGAACGGCTCTAGCGGCGCGACTAGCAGATTGCTAAGCTTACGAGTCAGTTGGTCTTTTAAAATCCCGTAGGATGTCTGTCCTGCGAGACACAGGCAAACTTATCACGATTCTCCTGGTTATTCACAGGAAAGCTTAACACGCACCTCTAGCTTCAGTAATAACGCAGGAGCTTTGCATATATTCCAAAGTGTTGCCGCCGCATAGAGCGCAACATCCGTGGCGGCACCGTCCGCTTGCTTTACATCAAGTAACCTTAGCAGAACTGGGATACCCGCAAGAGTATCCAGCTGCCTTTGGCACTGATTCTGCGTTGAAAATGCTAGCAATGCTGCCGCACTGACTCTCATCAGCTCATTGTCGCCACTCGCGTGGGTATTCCGCAGCAGCATTGAGAGCGGACATTGATGCCGGTGCGAAACACAATTCCATCTACGACATAAAAAAACATGAGGAGAACTTCACAGATATGACACGGTGTTGCAACTAACCTGTCACAGGAGCTTGCACTTAGTCGACCTCGTTCCGAATGTGCCAGGTTCCCTAGAATCCTTGTTATTACCACAAAGTGTTAGGCAACATCAGCAATTATGCCCTCGAGGTATGAGTTCCGTACCCAGCACAGATACGTTGTGTCACCAAGCGTGTAGCCGCTTGTGCAACTTGTGTGACCCGACGAACTCCTTGAACTTGAACTAATTGGTCTCGCAGGTAGGCGTCGCGTGCCATCATCAACAGTCGACGCATGTCCATTTCCACGTCCGCCGCATGTTTCTCGTCGCCTTCATTGCGTCGCAGCAGCGCCACCAACTCATTGAACGTATCCTCAGTTCCTTCTCTTCTAGTCGCCATGGTCTGGTGGTTCAGTAGAAATTGCGTCCCGTCACGGAGACGCCGAACAAAAAAACTTACCTAAAAACAGACACATACTTGTACGTGAATAGATTGCACTTTTGACATTGGTTTCAGAGAGCAACGATCTACTTCACACCACCAGCTAGTTTCCAAGTAACCCAACCAGCAATGCGGCTACTAGTTTTCACAACTTCGGGGCCAGCTAGCGGCGTACTATTGAGGTCTATCGTAGAGAAAAAGATCGGCTTGCATGATTTCCCCGAAGTTGAAGTGGCTATAAAATCTGAGAATCTCCTTGAAAATAGGTCGTCCTTATTTGAGGAGCAATTTTCTTTTTTGAGGCAGGTTGCTCATCAATGGTGCGCAGTTGCCACTTGCCATACATTGAAGACCTTCCGGGCTGTGAATCACTTCTTC
>JAIKVJ010002456.1:0-10744 GCA_024679225.1 Phytophthora pisi
TATATATAATTGATTAGGGAGTATCAAATGTAATAGGTATTTTGTCTTAATCTCAACCGGATGGATCAACATAGCAGCATAAATTGATTAGGGAGCAGGTTATTTAATATAACAGGAATCTCGACTGCATATGTGAGCAGCAATAAATATCATATTGGTCAGGTATTTGATGCAAGAATAATGGCACCTCAGTGGCATCCACCCATGGACTCTGGATAAAATCCAGAGAATCCAGAGTGACCAATGACCAATGCAATTCCAGAACGCGTACGACAATTTTTTATTTTTATGCGGTTATCGCCGATTGCACTCAGAGAACGCGTACGACAACCACTACCGATAGAAAATGCAAAACTTGATCATCGGCAGTCATTATGCGTAGTTTTTTCTAATTCCGAGCGTTCCGTTGCATACGATCCAAATCGGCTGTAGATTACCTTGCAATCACCCTAATGTCCTTGTCGCTCAACCACTGGGTTCCGCATCCGACTAAGGTTCACAATAGGGATAACCTCGAAGCAAAGACTGAACATCAACCTTTGCTTTCGCTCTCCCAAATCATCCGCGGGCGTTAAAAATCTCAGTATTGGCTGCATACTTGCATTCGGGCAAATTTAGCGAACTCCACCACTCCATTACCGTTCGGAAGTTTCACATCTACATGAATGGAAGGGCAAAAAGCCGAAACATCTTCCCCACTCCGCGAGATACTATTTCGACGACAACTCGTGGGCACCTTTCCAGCCGCTTCAACACAACCGCGGGCTTCTTGGTTGTCCAACACCGTTGTTGATGAATAATCCTCGAGAAAAAATGTTGAACGACTGCGTTCGGCCCAGCTGCGAACATATCGAAGAGCTCCATCGCCTCACAAATCCACTGAAGTCGACTAACCTCGTTCGAGGCAAATTTGAATTGGGATTCTCGACTAGCAGCTGAATGCGACGTTCACAGGTTCAGTTTGGCCCAAGTTTCGGTCATCATGTCCTCCAACAACCACACTTCTCAGCTCTCGTAGCCACGGCTGCAGGAGATCCGACTCATCCGCCACCGGCGCAAGAGATAACGTGAGCCCTCGAGCTACATATATTTTCAAAATATTAATGACAAGAATTAACCCATTCGAGATGCCATACATGGTTATGAACGCAGCATATTGATAAATGAGGTACGGTTGCTTCTAGGAATGCTCGTCTGTCAACAAGGATGACTATGATTTCCCCACAGGAACGGACAAGCCCTTATTCTGAAGGCTATGCTAAAATGCGCGATAAGTTGGTACTTATCCACATGCTTAGCACAACGCTGTCTACACTTCGTAATATCCAGCCTTGACGTCAAGAGTCTCGACAAGACCCAAGACCCTCCGTCAGCCATGCACTTCTGCTGTTTCCTGCTGCTGCTGCTGGCAGTGGTCGTGTTTCACACCAGCAGCTACAGTCTGGTAGCATCAGCGCTTCGTGGAGACAAGCCTGGACTCGGTCGATTCTTCGCTTATCCACAGGCGACTACGAGTCCTCGACGCCCATTTCCCCGACTCTGAAGATAGAGGAAACGGTGCCACCTCGCTTGCCAAGTCCATACACGTACACAAGTGGTTTCCGATCGGGGAAGCAGACGACATGGTGAAGATGGCGTTAAAACTGGACGATCTAGCTGAGGATGCTATGATAGCGAGCCCCCAATACAAGTACTACGTAAAGTTTCGGCTCAAGAAAGAGGGTCAGTGGTTCAACCAGTGGCTGAAAGAGGGAGATCATGGACTTCCCCACGCAAGGCCTGGGCGAAGTTGGGATTGGAAGATATGGATCGTGCTATACTCGAGAAAAGTCCCGAGTACAAGGCCTTCTTGCGGTACGAGAAGATGTACGACGATGGCATGTATCAGCGCATGGACGATTGGTTCAAAGCCGGCAAGTCGGACGACATTGTGATGGGCGCGTTGGGCCTGAACAGGCTGTCCTTTGAAGTTATGCGGGCGAGACCCAACTACAAGTACTACGTGAGGTTCTTCCTCCTCAAGACTGAATCACAGCACTTCAAAGACTGGCTCAAAGAGGGGGAAACTGGGCTTCCGACATACTGGTCCTGGAAAAGGTTGGGATTGGTAACCGTGGATCCGGCTACTCGCGCTCATACCACCGCGTACGAGGCTTACGTGCGGTACGCGAAGCTATTTGACGATGCCATGTACGAACGCGTTTCGAAGGATAGACATCAAGTATTCAGCGCCATGATCGGCCCGTATCCAGAGGAGACAAATGAGCTGGTTCGCCTGTGGGCCGCGGCAAAAAGACCGGATTGGTATGCACAGAAAATGTTGGGCTCGACATCCCTCGGGAAACAGTACTTTGAAGGTTTTTTTGCAACAGCGTATGCTGCTCGAGCAGGCGGCAAAGAAAGTAGGGACGTAGAAAGAGTTGAAAGACTTAAGGTAGTAAAATGGCCTTCTATTTGAGCTTAATTTACTGATCTATAGAAGCCTTCTGAAAGATTCTAGGAGAGCGCTAGGTTAACGATAAAAACAAAATTGGATTTAATTGATGTTTGGGTTTAATTAAGGCGGACCGTGACTCGCAGCAAAATGTTGGTGCACCTTTGGGAAACATGATTACCTAGAAGAAACAGGGTACTGCTGTGGTGATACCCCTGGAATTTAGAATACACACGGACAAAGCAGATTTTTACTCGGTGTAGTGACATACAAGGTCAGCCGTTCGGGGTTGAAAACTCAGCGGGGTGTAGCTTTTATCGAGAAAACGATGTGTGCTGACGAGGAAACTCTAAAAAAACACGTACAAAACTCGAGGAACAGTGATATTCTCCATACCGCTCTCAACTCCGACCGCGTCACTCGAATAATTCAAAGGAACTAATTGCTCGTCATCGAAGTTTGAAAGATGGTTTTATTTTGTACTTCGGAGTACCTCCAACCTGCGCAGGGCGAACGGATGCATACCGGCCCGAATCTCTGGTGCAGTACTCATAAGTACATTACCGTTACCTTCTCGGTACATGTTTGTACAACCCGCACTGCGCCGTGCCTGTGAATTGTTCCGTACTAGTAAACAGGGATCCGGGGTACAGTGCGTGCACGGCCGAAATGAGAGTTGTCAATATGATAGATGCATCGAAGAGAGAAAAGGAGCTGGCACAGTCGTGAAACGAATATCCCTTGTGAAGAATTAGAGGGCTAGTCTGGCGTCTCCTTTGCATACTATGCCGCTCACCGAGGCCAATTAACATAATGGCGAAAACCCTTATGTTGGAAAGCTCGGAAAAATGTCGTTTCAAAGAAGCTTTTACAAAAAGTTTAGCGAAGTGCAGACCGCAATATCGATTTGTAATAGCACGTCCACCGGCGTATCTGCAGCGCCGTCAGTCGATGTGTACAATCGAAAACCGACCAGAGTTCCGAATGATTTGGACTGACCGTTTCTCTGGTGTTGCAGCAAACGTGAAGATTAGCTTCAGCATGTTGACATCCATGCGGCTTACTGCCTTCGAGCCACTCTCGCTTGACCACACGCTGATTAAGGCAGCCTTTGACAGCCGAGGGAACTTTTCCTTAGTTACAGCAAGGAAATCTCCGTCGTGCGTCGACAGTTCCCCTCCACTTTCTTCGCTGAAATTCCAATGCGCTGGGACATCGATGGTGACCTTAACGAGCTCCCGAGCCATACGGAAGGAAGGATCGCTCAAACACAGTCCCAAACCACTAACGACACCATCGATAAGCAATGTCTTGAGCGGCCACTTGCGTAAAGCCTCGCTGTAGTCAGACACCACGACGCGGACATCCGACAAAGTCAATTCCTGTAACTCAGGGCACGCAGCCGCTAGAGCGCTTAAATCGACGATATGTAGATCCGTCCCAGTGTTTCCAAACCAGAGAGTGTCCAGTCTCCCTCCGACCAGGGCGAAGAGCCTAATCAACACCTCCACACTCTCAATTTTGGCGACAAAGAGCTTGAAATAGTCCACATCCCGCAAGCATGTGGCTTCCGGTTCTGTCGGTGCGTCTGCAACAAAACACGCTTCGTCATTCAGATTCACTTTGCAAATTCCAAGGCCGGGAATGACAACGTCCGCATGGTCACTCATAGTTGCGGAGTCGTAGCGCGCTCGGCAGCGACAGTCGCGAGAAAGAACAAAAGTGGTGTCGTCGCCATCATCCAAGCCGTAAGGCTGGAACTCGGTTCCGTTTCGGAGCTCGACGAAGCCATATCCTGAAGAATCAGGGCTAGTGCCGCTCTCTGCTAGTACAGGCTCGGGAAAACCTGTCCTTAGAACTGCCTCCACTTCAGACAAGTCGTCCGCTGTCAGCTGAAAGGTGGTCAGATCAATATGCTGGATAAAGGGGCTGGCCATGGTGCTCCACAACGCATAAGCTAGCCACTTCCACTGGTCATGATTTGATCGATGGGTCCACGAATCATCCCCATTGACATCTTCTGCATCTTCGTCGTCAAATTCCACGTACATATGGGACGATATGTTCCTGATAGTTGATGCCGCAAGGGCGGAGTAGAACCCACCCAGAATCCGGTCAGAAGCCCACAGGTAGGACACTCGGATGTCCGGAAGGCTTCCTCGTCGCACCATGGGCTCTTCATTCCCACCAGGATACTGCGCAATGGAGCGGTCGCAGAGTAATGTCGTGAACAAGCGGCTGGCGTTCATTGCTGCCTGGCCCCAAAGATGTCTTCCAGTAAGCCTGTCGTCAAGTCTGATCGTGAGCGACGCCATGTCAGCGCGAGCGAGCGCTTCTGTGAGTTGCACGACGGTAAGATCCGAAAAATCCGACTTCAGTGTCGACAGCCGATCTTCTAGCGCATGTGATGGCACAGCAGGCTCCCGGTCCTTCCAGGCGTCTAACAGCGGGGCAATACTGCACGCAATGCTCGCATGCACTGCAGGTGGCACGAAGAAGTCCATTCGTTTGCCTAATTCTCGAGCGAACATCTCGGGGGTGGAAGTTGGCTCGCTATCACCCCACGGATTTCTCTGGATGCCCCTTATGGGCATAGCATTGGGCCCCGTCCGCCACTCCACAACAGTGTACGAGTTCCACCAGTCGCCACTTTCGCCACTCATAGCCGCCAAGTTGCCCATCATTTCCCGAAACTCGGCCGAATACTCCCACGGGTCATCAGGAAAGCCCAGCAACTCGGCCCACGAGACCGACGACTGGGTGGCAAGGGGGCTCTCAACTGGAATACCCCCGACGAGTCGACACTTCCACATAGGGCACACCAGCCGAGGTGCGCCATTATTATCGTCGTTCTCCTCCTCCACAGTCATGAACCTCGACGCGATCTGGATGAATGCCCTATTGTTCACCATCGCCAGCATGTTGAGGATCTCGATCGCCTCCCGCACGCGTTGCAGCCGCTCTCGATTATTTTCCCGATTGGTGGGGTCCGCGGAGAAGACCAGGAAAATCGACCCGATGGCCGCGGGTTCCTCGTTTTCGTCCCACTCGCCGATCCATTGGAAGGGCCAGCACTTGAAGTCGGCGTGTAGGCACGGGATCTGGAGCTCCCGGAAGCTCAGGCTGCCGCACAGCGCCTCGATCCACGGTACCAGCGCTACCCAATCCATCAAAAATCTTTGAATGAAAAAGAGAGAATCCCCTTTTTGTATCCATTGTACAAAATACTCATAATAGTATGTCCCAAAACAATAAATAGGTGGTCCAAATGACACTTTTTGTGAAGAAAATAAAATTGGAGGAACAAGTTTCTGTGCCGCTTTTTTAGTGTTAGAAATTCGAGGTCATGCATGGACCATGACCTCGAATTTCTTAACTTTGCTTGTGCTTTTTACACGGGTGGCCGAAGTGGTGCATGTACCACAGAGCAACTTCAATATTCCCGAGCCTACTCGCTGAATGATAGATGCTGGGACTTTTACACAAGTCCGAATGTGTTCGGATCAACTCCAGCATACCCAAATTCTGGCATCGAGCAGCATCCAACTCACACCCAGCATAGAGCGGGAGTCCAACGTGAAAGTAGAGCCACTTCACGACATCGCACTGTCCCGCTTTCATGGCGGCCTTCATGACCTTGATGGTGCAGCTCACACGAGTGCTCGCTCGAAGATATCGCAGCACACGCAGCCGTCCATGCTTAGCTGCCCCGATTAACGCCACTTCTTGGCATTGAACTGAACGCTCTTCAACCAGCCACTTCACGGTATCAAGGTGGCCGTTCGCAGCTGCCGCCTTCACAGATACGCTTGAGCATTTAGCCCCAACCGTCGAGCATAGGTACTTCAGAATTTCCAAGTGGTTACCCGCGGCCGCTTCGTTCGTAGCGTCCTTTGAGCAACCCTCCTTGCGGTGTTCATGCAGAAATTTGACAACATTGATGTGTCCATTTGCTGCAGCGCGATCCATCGCGCGCTGAGAGCAAACACCGCTGCCAGTGAAGTGAAGCCAGGAAACCATTTCGAGATTGCCATTAGCCGCTGGGATGTCAATATTTCCCCTTGGATAATTTTCACCACTATGCGCGTGCAGCCACTTCAAAATGTCCAATTGATTTTTCCTCACGGCTGAGTTAACCGCGCATGGTGTAAACCCCTCAGAGCGGTTGGCATAGAGCCATTCCAGCACATGAAAATGACCGGAAGACGCTGCTGAATCCATTGCGGACGCTTTGCACCCCTCTGTCCTGTTGATATGCAGCCACTGAACAACCTCCAGGAGCCCGTTTGCAGCGGCTCGGTCCATAGCGTCAGATGTGCAGCCTTCTTGTCGATTCGAATGTAGCCACTTGACAAGTTCCAAATGGCCATATTCGGCTGCGCCATCCATCACGTACTCTGTAAACCGCTCGGGTCTATTTGTATGAAACCACTGCACCATTTCAAGATCGCCATGAAAAGCTGCTTTGAGTAAAATCCACCTCCAGTCTTCACCACACTCGTGTTCATGCACCCATTTCACGGCTTCGAAGCAGCCCTCGACCGGTTCGTAAAAATTGCTGATCTTGTACGGTGTCGTGCTTATTGCATCCAAGAATTTAACAGTCTCGAGGTCCCCGCTGCTAGCAGCTGCGCTAACGGCCCACCCAATTGAAGATTGATTCCATTTGGCGTTCTCCACTAGCCATTTAAGCTGATCGACGTACCCCTCTCTGGCGGCACAGGAAAGATCGCACACAATTTCCGGGAATGTCCGCACAAACCATTGAACCACATCCATACGTCCAAGGGTCGAGGCGTTATCAAAGAGTATCATTTCCGTCCGATGGCCGTTGGTGAACACTTTCGAACCTTTACAACGATGCAGCCACTGCAACATTGGAAGGTCACAAGCCTCGAGAATGGCAGACACTGATTCATTGTCCAGAGACTCGGGGTGGCGTTGATACAATTGCTCCATCGCAGCTAAAGCGTCTTGCTTTGGCATCATTTTAGTCGGGACGACATGCATTGCGAGCCGGTACTGCTGGAGTTTCTCAAAGTGGCTTAGACTGGAGCTGTGATCTACAAAGCGCAGTGCCCCAGTGAACAGCCGGAAAGAGCCTTGCTCAGCTGCTCTGACCAACGCGTAACCCGGGAACACAAATTCATGCAGCATTTGTACGACGTGACATAGCGCCTCGACTTCGGCGTGTTCGCTTGTTACCACTCGAACACTTGCCAGGGTCGGCTCCAGCTGCATTTTCTTTCTTTCTCGTCCAAACTGAAAATGAATCAAGCTTACGAGTCGAGTACTTGAGTGACATGTCTTGACAAGACCACGTAACCAGGTAGAATTAAGAAAATCAACTTTGAGTGGCAGCAAATTCAAAAATTAGCCCCATCAGAATGATCTCATGTAGCAATACAACTGTGGGGCGCGGAACTTTCACGCATCATCCCCTTGTTTGAGCTGAATCGCCACATGCTCAGCAATCTCACTCAAGAACGGTACGTGTACATGTAGTGTCATGCTTGTAGCCTTCAACTCCCAACTTTGACAATATCCCACTCTCCGGTTCATCCATCGCGCGAAGAAACTCCGATGAGTATTCGCCAGGATTTTTTCAAGAGAACTCCCCTGAGCTGCAACTGCTAAGCTTACGAAGCTTCTGTCCCCGCCAAATTGCGCTCCCACATTGGGAAGACGAGGATATGTCGCGGAAGTTGTCTGCAATGGGGTCAACGTTCCAGAAACGCCGGCCGGCTCACCACCGCCAACATAACGAACACCTCCTTGGCCTCACCAATTTGTTGCAGCTTCCGTTCATCGCGTCGACTAGCTGCAGCAGCGGTGAATGACACGGATTTTGAGCACCTTCCGAGTAGGAACAGAGGTACGAAGGACTCGAACCTTTTCAGCGATGACAGTATTATGGACGTTCGGGTAGGCGAGTTTACTGCTTGAAACTCTCGGGTATCGAGACTCGCGGAGAACTTTCCCCTTTAACGAGGCGTGATAACGGGCGTCCTTCACCTTTGCAAAATTGAAGTTGCTACAGTATGTGGCACGTAAGAAATGAAAAGCAGGACGTAAGAAAAAAAAATCGAACAAATGAGAAGAATTGGGGTAAGAAAACAAACAAGAACAGATAAAACCACTCTATGGTATAAAGCCTCCACGAGACCACACTGCTGCTTTCGTTCGCAGCTAGACTTTTGCGACTTAGTTGGTGCTGTTGTTGCGGATGTAGTAGGGGGCGTCCATGAACTCCTCCTCGCAGTACGGGAAGAGCGTGTCGTCGTCCGAGGGCGCGAACAGGTGCTCGCCGGCGTGGATCATGACGTAGAAGCCCGCGAAGGCGCAGACCACGATCGTGATCATGGACGCCGCCTTGTCGAAGATGGACATGGTCCGCCACGACACGCGCATGTAGATGATCAGCGGCATGAGCAGGCAGCTCGTCGTGTGGGCCGTGGCGCCCGTGAAGTCCTGCAGGTCGAGGAAGCGCTTGCGGGCGAGCACGGCGATCACCACGAGGATGGCGATGATGGCGATGCGCAGCGCGATGTAGTGCAGCGGGTTCTTCTTGTACGGCGCGTTGAGCTCCTCCTCCGTGATCTCCTCGCCGAACTCGAGCGCCACGCGCAGGTGCGACATCCGGCCCTCGGACTTCTCGACGAGGCTGGCAGCAGACACCTGACGGCCGTCCACGGGCGTCGAGCTCAGCAGGTACGACTGCTTCTCCTGGATCTCCATGTCGTGGTCGACGTTGGCCTGGTCGCGGTCCGGGTCGAAGCGCTCGATCTCCGGGCCCTTGTGCATGCCGAGGATGAGGCGCTCGGCCATGTAGAACGGAGGCATCATGAGCGTCGAGAAGGCGATGGAAATGTGCATCTGCATGAACAGGTACGCCATCACCACGGCGCCGCGGTCAGCCGTGAAGCCCAGCGGGGCCAGGCCCAGCGGGTCCGACGTGCTCACGATCGAGTACAGGATGTTGCCCGACAGCTGGCAGCCGCCGGCGGTGTAACCCGCGAGGGCGATGGTCAGGAAGAAGCCCGAGATGAAGAGGATGGTGATCACCACGACGCGGGGCATGCGCTGCGGCTGCGAGTGCTCGCGCTGCAGGTCGGGCACCACGATGGCGGCACCGTAGGCGAGCGCCAAGTTACCGAAGCACGTGAGCACCTGGTGCACCGTCACGTCGGGCGTCGGGATCGAGCCGTGGCCGCGCATGTTCCACTGCAGCACGATGACGGCGATGATGTCGGCCACCACCGTGCCCATGCAGCCGGCGAACGCCATGCCGGCGCTCTCCTTGAGCGTCGGGATCAGGCACACGGGCACGACCATGATGGCCATGAAGATGATCCAGAAGATCTGGCTGAACGAGTCCGGGAACAGCACGTCCAGCAGCGTGCTGCCCAGCACCAGGAAGGCGCACGGCACCAGCAGACACACGCCCATCTGCGAGACGACCGTGAAGAAGCGGCCGTACTTGCCCAGAGAACAGCACGTCCAGCAGCGTGCTGCCCAGCACCAGGAAGGCGCACGGCACCAGCAGACACACGCCCATCTGCGAGACGACCGTGAAGAAGCGACCGTACTTGCCCAGCGCCCACTCGCCCAGGTCACCGTACGTCCTGACGGACGACGGCGCCACCAGCATCACCTTGGACAGCTTGAGCGTCGCGTACGAGTTGGCGAAGATCATGAAGGCCAGCGCGATGGACGCGAAGAACGGGCCGGCGCGCGCGTAGTTGGACGGCATGGCCAGCGAACCGATGCCGCACACGCAGCAGAAGAGGTTGAACGACGCCTTGGCGTCCTCCATCGTGAAGAAGGCGGTCTTGCCGCTACCGCCGGACGTCATCTTGAAATGAATCGGCGGGGGAAGTGCGGCTTGCGAGGCGGTGACGAGGTACTGCGGGGCTGGCTGGGCTTCTCCGGGAGAAGGTGAATTCAAAAGTGAGCGAGTTACAGCTCCGCGCGGCTCGGCTCGGCTCGAGAAAGACTGCGTTTGTTGTCCGATCCACTGCCAGCCTGTCTCCTGTCGGTGCCCGAGCGACGAACTCCAACTTGGTGTTCAACACTTCAGCGGCTCTGGCGCATGTGGACGTGCAGAGCAGCTACCTCGGTCGCACAAGCGCTCGAAGTTCGAGCCGACTTGGCTGCATCAAGTGCCAGATATTAGATGAAAGCGGGGCTTTGTTAGCTCATGTCCCTGCTCGCCATGTGCGCGTTGTAATAGCAGCGACTCGCCAAGATACGGACAACCACATGAAGTCTAAGAGCGGGCGCAACACGGAAGCCTCCGCAGCTGAAAAA
>JAIKVJ010002457.1:0-10512 GCA_024679225.1 Phytophthora pisi
TTCAGTGGCAAGGTGGCACACGGACAAGTAGTTGAAGTTGAAGAGGTTGGAATTAGTCATCCCAGTTAGATATCGGTAACAAGGAAGAGTGCGAGTTGTGAGTGTTTGTGATCATGAGGGAGAAGGACAGATCCAGGAAAATCTCTGAGGAGTTCTCCAGGATGGATCTGATGTCTTCCTTGCCCACTTTGTGTGGGCCGGAGTGGTCACTGGTAACTGTAAGGGTTTTTTGGCTGATGCCTTCCCCGATGAAACACAACGGGCATCAATCACTTTTGAACTTTCAATCTTGCAGACAAGTGTTCTTCGCTACGCTCGGAAACTAGCTCGGCCTCTGGTGCTGACGAGACATCTACACTAGTTCTCGTAGGTACTGAGCCCAAAACTCGAGCTGGGCTTGTAAACGGTGTATTTTCTCCTCCGCCTGGTAAATCAAGCTCCCGCCACCGTCATCGTGTACGGAGACGACGACCGCAGCTACTCCACGCAGCTGTGAGAACGCGCTCTGCACGATACACACAAGTGTAGCTATAACTTGACGCACACGTATTGGGAGTATGCGCGAGCTTTTACTTAACTGTAAAAGATCTCGCTTCGCCTCATTACATGCACCTAAACTCACGGTTGCTTCACATTACTGCGAGCATATACAAAAATCTACTGTTGTAAGCAGGTATATTAGCAGGTTCAGTGTACAACGTACAAATTCACCACACCGCTGCACTCGATATCATACGAGCACGCGCTGCACTGTACACACAAGTGCAGGTTATAACTTGCCGCTCACGCCTTTCTCAGTATTGGGAGTCTGCGTGAGCGTTTACTTAATTGCTGACAGCAACGTCAAAAGACTCGCTTCACCTCATTACATGCGCCTAAACTCGCGGTACAAAGAGCATCGTTGCTACAGCTTACTACAAGCATCTACAAAGAGCATGCTCGTTCTCTGCGATGCCTGCCGTTGTATGCAGGTATATTAGCAGGTTCAGTGTACAGCGTACAAGTTCACTACCACAGCCCATTGCAGTCGATATCACCCAGGTGCGTATAGTAATATAGTCTTGCTAAATTGTCCTTGAATATATTATCCCAAAGCACTACTTCTACATGCGATAAAGTAGTGACAGATAAGACAGAAACGTGATACTGTATTATTTACACGGAGAATGAAAGAGTACAATATGTCATTTTATTGCTTGCGTCTAGATCACGATGTTTTACCAGTATTTCTATTCGTGCACTAGTAGTATACTTGCTCCTCCTTCTACTACTGCAATGATAGATAAGATTACTATTTCTTCTCATATTCAAATGTACCGGAAACAGGCGCAGTCGTACTATTAGTGCGGTAGACTTTGTGCGATGTTATAACAAGCAAACTCCGCGCGCACACGAGTTCAGACTGTCAACACAGTACATGATACGTTTAAAGTACTTTCACGCAACATCAACACCATACATAAGCGGAGGGGGCGACGACACAGGCACCATTCATGTAATCTATGAAGTTTCTAGGGTTTTAACTATGGAAAGTACCACTGTATCACACAAACCACAGCTTTATGTAATTAGTGCTGAATGGACTATCTCGTTTTGCTAGCTACCACAATATAACTTAACTACATGCTGGCTGATGGTGGTCGGGTCGTCGGCGACGGGCTCGATCCCGACGAGACGGTAGTGCGGTGGAGTTGCTATGTGGTGGCGACCTGCGTGGCCAACCACTTGCTGAAATGGTATGAGGCGGCTTCGGGTTGGCGATCGCCCTTGAAGATGGCCGAGGACCGCTACTCGCAATGGCAGCAAGACTTGGAAGAGCTGGAGCAAGCTGATTGTGAACAGGATAGGCGACGTCGATTGTAGCGACGTAACAACGATGTAGCCTGACAGTGTGAGCAGCGCTAACTGCGAGCTTGGTTGCTGCATGCACAAGGTTTCGACGCCAAGCAAACCCCACAAGGTTGTTTGAGTAGGTGGTAGGCTAGGTGAGGCCTGTCCCGAGTAGGAACGGTCACCACCGTTCCTACTACACGGACGACCGTTCGACCAGCGATCGACTTCTGGAGGATCAGCTGTGGGACGATGTGGTGAGCGGGCAGTCATCCATTTCGGAGAGGCGCTGACTGGCGACGAGTCGGTTAGGTGGCGCGCTCGGCTGCGATGGAAGCAGTGATCAGCTGTGGGACGATGCGGTGAGCGGGCAGTCATCCGTTTCGGAGAGGCGCTGACTGGCGACGCGTCGGTTAGGTGGCGCGCTCGGCTGCGATGGAAGCAGTGACGCGAGCGATGGGTGAGCAATGACGCGAAGGGCAGGACGGAGGTCACGAGCACCGCGTGACTCAGGACGTTAGCTGTGAGGTGGGCCGAGGAAGAAGGGGTGAGACGAGAGCCAGGTGAGCCGGTGACGTGTTGAAGTCGGCACGTGAGCCGACAGAGAGCCGAAAGAAGAAGGAAGCACGAGGCTCCGTGCGCGGTAAGGAAGTAGGGTCAGTCGTGAATCTGCACTGGAGAGAACAAGTTGGTTGCTTTTGCATATTAGCTCTGTTCTCGCTCTTTGTGCCACTGCCTAACCGTTCTAGCTTCCATACAACGCTTGGCCGTCCCATCCAGGGCACTCGCGACAGGCCAATGGACCCGTTAGCTCATGTGTTTATCTAGGTACTGGTCAACATAGAGCGCCTTCAGGCTCAGCTTTAGCAGAAAAGTGAGTCATGCCTCCCACAATTTTCAGACCAAACGCCATGTCATGTCAGAATAAGACCATAGAAAAAGCTAACCGACTGTGATGAATACTGGTAATAGCTCACAACAATACTACTACTACTACAGCTACTATTATCACTACTATAACTACTATATACATCCAAGCAAGCACCGACAAAGTATTGTGAGAACCGGCTAAAACGCCCATCTGTAGCAACCCCTTATTAGATTTCAACCACTTAATTAATCAGAGTATAAATCAGGGCTGAAATCGATCGTGGTCTAGATGTCGCTTGGCTGCGCGATTGCCCATTAAAAGGTGGGCATTCTGCTCCAAACGCGGCTATACCGACTTGACTTCAATTAAACGATCGCCTAATCTGCACAGCCACTCACGTATGCATCGCAGGACGCGATCGATTTGGAGTTAAACCAGGGTGCTAATCGATCGATTTACGACCAAACTAGGCAAAAGAAGCGGTTTTCACAATAGCGTTTGCACGAAGCCAACTTTTAGAAGCGCAGCATAAATCGTCTTAGTAGCCGTGTCTACGCTCGCGAGTTCAAACAGTAGAAATTGCTATGAAAATGAGTTGAGGATGAAAACGTTACACTCGGTCAAACTAAATAACAGAGTGCTACGTGCATTAATATATTTGGTGCAGCTAAAAGAATAGTTATGGTGACATTGGCAACTACAAAGTTCAAATCTTGCAAAATAATGTAGCACATTCTACTACAACACTAAAAGGTGGCGTACAAAATCTCATAGGGTCTCCAGCGAAGCACATAGATCCTGATAGTACGCGTCGTAGTATTTGCGTGATACAATGACAACTTATAGTTATCATTCGCTGAGAGAAGCATGCGTGCAGAGCGCGCCTTAGTTTCAGGGCGTCTTTTCGAGTAAAAACATCCGCATCTTGGTTTGAGTATGCGCGGGTGGTGTTTTTTAGTCAGCCAATCAAAGTTGTTGCATGTGCGCCACACCGGCGCCGTCACGAATACTAGTAGCAACAGTACCAACAATAGCACTAATGGTACTAGTATTAGTAATATCAGCAGTAATATGAGTATTAGTACAAAAGTATATTATATATACATGTTGTACTAACACCAAGTAGCAGCTCACCGAGCTTGCAAAAAACAGAAGCTTTTGTACATATGCTTGTAGCTACTGCTTTTGTATGCTTGTAGCGATTTGCTTTTAGTGAGCTGAGAGATATCGTGCGCGAAGAGCCTCGAACAGCGCTACTGTCCAATTAAAAAAATCTCATAAAGTATGTCATACTTTGTAATATATGTAGTGCGCGGTTTTTAAAATGATTATTTTAACATGCGTCGGATTGATTCAAGCGTGGAAGGTTTTTGAGCGAAAGTTGTAGGAAAATACAAGTATTATACATATGCTTTACTAACGTTACCACTTAACCTACAAGTTTGACCGTTCAGCTGCCAGTTCTGTTGAAATTAATGTATGGTCCAAAGGAATGCTAAAACAATGGGGTATTACGGGATACTACCACGTAAGCTTCGCCACACTTTTGCGCCTGCATATGCAAACACGAAACGGTAAAGTAATTCTCGTTTTCTTCCCTCATATGCCCCCAGTGCCAAGACCTGTATTAAGGACTTTGCTGACTTTGCCGCGCAAACTTTTGCTAGACGCAGCAGATTTACTTAGTTTTGAATTGGCGCTCGACTGCATAAAAGACCTCAAGATCGACTACCCTTGAGCCCAATGTTGCACTGGAACATGGTGCTCTTGACTCTAACCACCATCCTCTTAGCCGGCAACGCTCAGTCCGCGACAGCTTCCACTCAGCAGACTGCAAATTCCCCAGTGCATCAATTTCAACCAACGCCTGATACTGTCATCGACGGAAAGAGGTTTCTAAGAGGGACCTCCAAGGAAACGAACGCCGCCGTTGCGGAAGAGCGGTCACCGAATATGGACCTCATCATCAAGGACGCGGCCTCCGAGGTGAAGAAGGCGGTCTTCTGGAAGTTCAAGTTTGCTGTCTGAAAGCATCTCTTCCGCAGAGACACCCACACTGCCCGCCAAAAACTTGGATTGGGAAACATGGGGCGAGAAGTGTATTGGCACAAGAACTACGAGCAGCTGCAAGCGTACCGAGAATTCTTTAAGAAGGGCCCTTTGAAGTACCCCAAGGGCAGTTGAGTGTACGCTGAGGCTAGACACTCCAAGTCGGTGCTCAGCGGCGGCAATGCATTGCCGCACTTAAGTATCGAGGTTGAAGACTTTATGGGAACCGTGCTCGAAGAAGGAAGTGAAGGAGCTCGTGGCTCGTACGGATTAGTGTACTGTAATTTGGTAGTTACTCTCCTGGTCATGCTTTTTGAATAAAAAATCTTTTGATCTTCACGTGTAATTGTATCCAGATGCATTTTCTGCTGAAACTATACCGACTTCTGATATCATGGGACCTTGGGCTGGTAGCTGGTAGTAACACACTGATTCCATTCTCGCCGGTTGGATACGCTTCCACTCTGAAATTCACTAGTCGCATAATGCGGCAGTTCGGAAACTTCAACACTCATCTAGAGGTTAGTTACAACATCTAATTTGCATACATGGTCTCGTGGTTGCTGCTAAGGGGCTTATGCTTCGTGTGTAGGCGAGGATACGATTTACTTCCAAAGTACGTAGAAGCAGAACTATATTAATACCTCAGACCGTCACGTATCCATATCACAATACAGGGGCATCGTGTGGCCACACCACGTTGCAGTTCATGTTTTTGTTTACGCTGACGTGTTCAAGTGTTCAAGGCGACTCGACCGGGCAGCTCTTCCTCACATTCGATCCCGCCGCCTCGAGCGCAAGAAGCCTTTCAATCCGATCCCCGCCATGAGCCCCCTCCAGCTGCAGCAGCTCTTCGACGTGAAGGACAAGGTCGTGGTCATCACGGGCGGCGGCCGCGGCATCGGCAAGATGATGGCCGACGGCTTCGTGCAGAACGGGGCCAAGGTCTACATCGCCTCGCGCAGCCTCAAGGCGTGCGAGGAGACGGCCGAGGAGCTCAACGCCAAGGGCCCCGGCAAGTGCATCCCGGTAAAGCTACTGCAATTGTCAATATTATTATAGGGAGGTGCTGACGCTGTGGGCTGTGTGTGTCATAGCTGCAAGCCAATCTGCTGAGCGAGGCTGGCTGCAAGGAGCTGGCGGACGAGATCGCCCAGCGCGAGAGCAGGGTGGACGTGCTCATCAACAACTCGGGCGTGTCCTGGGGCGGGAACTTCGAGCAGCACCACGAGGCCGGTAAGACGCAGTCCGCTGAAAAATATTTTTTATTCGGATATTTTATTTGTTTATTTATTGTTTCTTGTGGCTTTTGGCAGCCTGGAACAAGGTGCTGACGGTGAACGTGACGTCGCCCTTCCACCTGACCAAGTTCCTGCTGCCGCTGCTGGACGCGGCAGCCACGTCGTCGGATGCGGCGCGCGTCATTAACGTCGGCTCGGTGGCTGGTCTCATACCCCAGCAGATCGACACCATCGCCTACGACACGTCCAAGGCCGCCATCCACCACATGACCCGCGGGCTGGCAGCCAAGCTGGCGCGTCGCCCCAACGGAGGCCACATCCTGGTGAACGCCATTGCGCCGGGTCTTGTGCCGTCCAAGATGTCCCAGGGCATCTCGGTCGTCACGGGACTGGCCATGGACGACCTGGCCACGGGCATCCCCATTCAGCGCTTCGGCCTGGACTCGGACATGGCTGGCCTCGCCATCTTCCTGTCCTCCAAGGCCTCGGGCTGGATCACGGGCATGGTCATCGCCTCGGACGGTGGACAGGTGTACACGATGGAGACGGGGGTGGGTCCGTCCAAGCTCTAGGTGGATGGATATGAGAGCGAGTGGGTGGTTGTTTTGCAAGCTGAAAACAGTGTAAGCGAAATCAAACGAGTATTGAACCAGTGTCGGAATTTTTAGTTGCTTATTCTAGCAAGAGGTCTTGCTACTACGTGGTAGTAGTAGGGGTGACAGGCAACCAAAGGCAGCGAGCCGAATCTTTAGGGGTATCTCAGGGGCCCCTTGCCGTAGAACTTCTGGTAAGGCATGAGCTTTTCCCACTTGACATGCCCCCTGTTCATGATCTTCAATTCCTGGGCCAGTTTCGTGGGGGTCTTGCCCATCAACTCCCACGCCGCGAACTGCGCCTTCCACACGGTCGCCTTGTTGGTCGCTTTCACCGCGTCCTTGATAGCGAGGTCAATATTCACGAGGCGTCTCTCTTCCTTCTCGCCGTCGCTGTGCCTGCCTGCCTCGGAGAGATCGCTTATTCTGCTCGCTGGTGAGCTGGGAGATGACTGCGGAAGCAGGAACAGCATTGCTGCTAGCGACGAGAGCGGCGACAACCACCAAGACGACGTGGATACTGTACTGATGATGAATTGTTCGATTACCGATTTAATGTCCTTCTCGATTTGGACAGATACTATGGTCTGGTACTAGTCGTACTAGATAATGAAAATAAAACTAATCAACCACTGTGCGAAACACCACTCCGGTGCGGTATGTGAGAAGAAGTTGTGTGCGAAAGTTTGTTGCGTTCCTTTGGATGAACGCGCGTATGTGCTTGGATTGCCGTAATTGTCGCAGAACACGCTCGTATTCTTTACGAATGTCCGGGCTGGAAATCCGGAGTAGTCTGCGGTAGTGGCAGCAGAATGCTAAATGAATGCTTGAAATTGCCGTGGACATTGGGTCCGGGTCTCCGTCTTCGAAGCAGATGTAGTTCCGTCCACTGGTGGTGAAGTGTAGCGCAACGAAGCACATTCCACAGGCGCAGAAACTTCTACTGTACTAGATACTTCAAGTACACTCCAAAGTCCGATCCGATGCGAGCACACTGTACTATGGTAAGCTTAATTAACATCGCGTATTTTACTGAACCACATAAGACGTGTCAAAAGCGAAAGCGCCTGTGACACAGACAGTAGCGAAAGCCGCTTGATGTCAGATTTCATCCTGGAGATCTCAGTATCTCTTTTTTAAAATGTGGTACCGAGAACGCTTCATTGCTACATTGCACTCTTCTTAGGAATCTCAGTTGACGCTGTGGGAGCCTTGGGCTCCTGCTTTTCGATGCTCACTGGGGTGGCGGCTGCTGATTTTCCCGTCCGACCGCGATTTCCACGAAGTTGGCGCCACCAACGCGGCACTCTTCTCATTTTATGGCGCATCCGCACGGCTATTGGGTTCCACGCTCTGTGGCGTCTACGGAATGGCATACATTTCAACGGTGTTCGCGTGGTCAGCCCTAGCATTCCTCGCTTGGGCTTCTCATTTCGGCAACATTACCAGCATTTCTATCGCCGATCGGCCTCGTCAGCGACGATATACGTCGTCTGGGTTTCCCCGAACCCATCGACGGCGACGATTTCCCTGTAGCTACGCCTGTATGGATCCCTCAGCAGCAGAATTAGGTTTCTCTAGCCAGCTCTACGACAAGTCTATAGCCTGTTAATCAATTTCATTCTTCTTCTTAGGAATCTCAGTTGCTGCACATTCCAGCTAAAGACAAGGAAGGGCTTCTGAAGGCCAACAGATAAAGAATCTGAGCGTTTGATCGTCAGAGGCCCGCGAGCCTATTTTCCCGGACTCGGGGGTGTTGAAGAGTTCGTCCCCGTTCAACGAGCGCTTGTCGTGTTGGGTTGCGGACCCACCCTAGTTTCTGCTGCGCCGACCATTCCTCCGTCGCATGTGATGACATGGCCGGAGATCTATCCGGAGGCCTTCGATGCCAGGAAAATGGCTAGCCCAGCCATGTCCGAGTCTTGACCCATGCTCTCCGTGGGGATCTCCTGCTTGATCTTGTCACAAGGCTTGCCAGTCACGCATGCGATCCCGTCCGTCATTTGGGACGGCACCAACCCGGGCGCAATGGCGTTCACCAAGATGTGGCCCCCGTTCGGGCGGCGAGCCAACTTGGCCGCGAGTGCGCGCGTCATGTGGTGGACCGCAGCTTTGGACGTGTCGTAAACGATGGTGTCGATCTTTTGCGGCATGCAGCCAGCGGTCGAACCAATGTTGATGACACGCGCTCCGTCGGTGGACGTTGCAGCAGCGTCCAGCAGAGGGAGCAGGAAACGCGTTAGAAGGTAGGGCACCGTCACATTCACGGACAGAGTCTCACTCCACGCTAATACATGTATTATACGTGCATGGCAAGTTGTGAGTACAAGCCCAAAAGTAAATATGTTTAGGACGAACCTGATTCTGGTGTGTTCTCCACAGGAGTTTCGATTCCAACCGCCGAGTTGTTGACAAGAACATCGACGCGTGTCTCCCTTTTGGTTGTCTCATCCGCCAACGCCTTGCATGCCTCCTCGCTTGACAAATCCGCTTGCAGCTGTAAGAAAAATCAGAACGAGACCGATATTCACCAGAAAAAAATATACCGTTCCTTCACCTTGCATGTATATCTTACCGGATTGCATTTACCAGGGCCTTTGGCATTAAGCTCGTCTGCAGTAGCTTGGCAGGCGTCGAGGCTGCGAGAGGCGATGTGCACTTTCGCTCCGTTCTGGACAAACCCGTCCGCGATCATCTTGCCGATGCCACGGCCCCCGCCCGTGACAATGACCACCTTGTCCTCGACGTTGAAAAGTTGGGTCACGCTTAAAGGAGAACTCATAGTTATGGGTTGTTGTTGAATAGTTGGGGAGTGTTGGGTGCTTGGTGAAAATAGCTGTGGGGTGGATGACTCAAGACCGCAGCGGTCATCGGAGTCGACATTCAAGAAGTGACAATGGTCCGTTGGAAGCTGATTTTCAGAGGAAAAGACTGAATGAGATCGTAAATGAACGAAGCGTTGACCCACAAAAGAAATTACTTCAGTCAGCAACAAGGCTAGTGACGTTGAATGTGCAGCTCCCAGCGAGCCACTTCCGCTGCCTACCGGCAGTGTAATTCAACTGAGTTCATTGATTCCATACTTTGGGTTTTGCTCTTAGTAGGCCCAGCACAACGAGGCCGTCTTCGACTTGGCTCGGAACACGTGGTGCTAATTGCCGCAGCTCACTATCTGAAGCCGGTGCACGGAGCTATGGATGGCGAAGTGAGCTACACACTTCCTGCCGCCCCGACGTGCATCCAACTTGCTGTCGACAGCTGCGAGTTGTCGTTGAAGCTGCTGGGTCAACATCCTTCGCTGGTGTACATGTAGCACGAAGGTTGAGCCAGGTTATGCTTACGCATCCAATTAATGATTAATTGGATGCGTAATGGGATTAATTATTAATCCGTTCCTCTCATTCTGCGGGTGTTCCCAGTATTATACTGGGAACACAGGCTTCGTCAAACTAGGATATCCGTCCTAGTGCCTATATTACCTTAATGAAGGAAGGCTGGGGACCCTTAATATAGGATGCATCTGTGGCGGAAACGAGCTGACATCTACGACTGGTGCTTGCAGAGGTGCAGCCAAGCAGCGGAAACGCATGAAGTATGACAGGATCAATGTGATGAAAGGCAGGAGAAGCCAGTGGAGGCTGAGATGGGACTTGAAGGTGCTCGTTCGCCACGAAACCAGCATGGCCAATGCCATGCCTGCATTCTATTCTGACTTAGCTATAGTATAGGAAAGTTTAATGAGTGAGGGTGCTTACAGTTGAAGTGCTGAGCAGGCGCGACGACTCAGGGCTCTCATTCTTGAATCAACCCACAAGTTAGCAAGTCGACCTGCTTCCTTACTGCTCTGCCCAAGCAGTGTGTGTTGGCCCTCCGCGACCTCAGGAGGCCACACATGTAACAGGGTTACACGCACAAGTGGCTACAGTCA
>JAIKVJ010002458.1:0-10388 GCA_024679225.1 Phytophthora pisi
ATCTTCCAAATCCACGCACCGAGTGGCCCTCCGTCTTCAGTAGCCTTTCGTAGAAGTTCCTGTTCATCGCGGCTTGCTTGCCGCACGAAGGTAAAGAGTTCGCTCTCTACATACGAAGATGCGAAGACGGTGTCCACGTTGAACCTGTCCACGTGTGGTTCTTGATGAAAAAGAAGCTGCCGTGAGCTATGATCTTCCTCTGCCAGGATGAGCATTTGAAGGTCACGAGGCCTCGCGATCCCTTCAACAGCTTCCACAACTTCCCTCATAGCGCGGTTGACGGTGAGCTGGTCGCGGGACAAATTGTATCGAGCGATTCCACCAAGTATCTTGAATCGCTTCTCCATCTCGTCGTCAGTGAGCGGGTACCCGAGGACCTTTGCAGCTTCCTGGAGCTCGCTGCACGTCCAAGTTGGCAGGTACAGAGCGCAGTCGATCTTTAGTAAAATCTGGAGCCATGTTTTGTTCGGACTGGTGAACACGACCCCACGCCAATCCTGACGTATCAAATCTGGTGGGGAGCCTTCGCACAGGAAAAACGCCTTTTGACCCGTCACCAGCGCTTCGTTCAAGATCGAGTCAACCCGCTCTTGGTTTGTGAGTGGATTGTGTTCCTGTATCGTCACCTCCTCGCCATTACTTGTGACAATGGCTTTAATCAGCTGCTCCTCCTGGTAAAAAGCGGCGATGACAATCACCTCTGGATAATCTTGTCGGAACTTTTGGTGGAAGACAGAATGGAATGTAGATATGCCAACGCCTGTTAGGTGAATGAGTAGACAAGGTGAGATTCGCCTCCGTTTAGAGCAGCGCAGTAGTAAGGTTTTAGTTTATCTTACCTGAAGTCCCAGTCACCGTCACGCAGATCTTTCGATCCCGGAAGAGTAACTTGCAGACGATATCGTAGTATTCGGCGTAGCACTTGCGGCTGTACACACCATCTAGGGCTCATGTGGTACTCTCCAGTGCGCTTCCGCGGGGGGGGGCTAGTGTGTGCTTGAGTATCTGGAGCTGGTTGCGCTTCAGCTTCTCCTGGCTGCTCCATCCTTGCCGGTGTTATGGTCCCCAACTCGTGTGTTTTGAGTGTCTGTTTTCTCATATGTAGCAAGAATTTGTGCGACTATCCTGTGATCGTACTTAATCGAAGTGGTGTGAGACTTTTGGAGGCGCCAGACGCGGGGTGCACGTTCATCTTGCCCCCGAATCTGAACGCCGCCTTGACCATGGATCCGTACGCCGACATTCTCATCAATCCAGACGCCATCACAACCACAAATCCAGACGTGATATCGTAGTACTCGAGATAGCACTTGCGGTTGTACACGCCTTCCAAGTCCGCACTTTCATGTTGAAGGACATCTGGTGCAGGCTTTGTGCCAGCGTGCTTCATCGTTGTTGCTCGCGATTTCACTTTCAAAATGGTTCTCCGCTACTGCTGGATTTCGCAGGACTTGACAGATGATGAATGGCATGTCAGCATAGTAGTCGCCATCCATCACTGAAGCAAAAAGTGATAACTAGCTCGTCAATGTTGATATACGCGATCCGACACTTCTGGATGTAAATCGCTGGTCTCGGTCACCGAATTTGTGCCATAGCGTCGTTCTCGAAGCGTGAAAATAGTTCTTTTGATAGTCTGCAGGTATCGACTGGGAAGGTGTTCATCTGTCGGGTGCATGTATGTCTAGCAATGGCGAGGCAACTATTTTCGTTCCCTGCGACCATGCTTTCCGACAAGAAACAACGCAGCCACCAGTCCATTCTTCAAACAAACCGCCTCATCCAAGCGCCTTGGACAACCACGATTGAGAAATGGAGGGGGCAGGAGGGACGCCCGTGGATAATCACGCTATCCAAGTCGATATTTCTCCAAGGAGCAAGCCCGCGTCAATCTTCCACAAGTACGGAGGAGTGTCCGATGCGTACGAAAACACCATGTTCGAGAACGACTTGGTCATGATTTTCCCATTGCGCGAAGGCGGCGAGATCAAGAAACCCGACGCTTTCACGGCACAGGCCTTCGTCGACTTGCTGCTGGGTAAGGACACTAAGCACAGTCGCCACCCGTTCCAACGCGTACTGCGCACCCCACGCTGTTTCCTAGACGAGCAAGGGAATGACATGGTCGTCAATCCGCGGAGAAGTGGCGCTGGAGATACGAGCCTTGAGGTCGAGCGCCAACTGCTCGAAGCCGAGTACGAGAAGTTTGTAGGCTCCACCGAGCCCACAACGGAACGCCGTTTCTGCGAGTTGGTAGCCACTGCCATTTCACGCCGGGTTCAACTAGCGTGTGGTCTCACGACGCGAATGTTCCTCAGTTGCGATGGGGACGAAATCATTATGACAGTGAAGTCTGAGAACGACGACCTCCGCGTGGAAGCCGACCGCACGAATTACCGCCTGCAACTGAGCAACAAACCGTTCGACGACATACTCCACCGAGACAAAATCCACGACCTGAAACGCGAGATCGGAGCTGACGGGTGGCAAAAGTCTTTGGACCATCTTCGATCGAAACGCGGCACTGCAAACGATACATCGGACATTCCCGAGATGGATCCTCTGCTTGTCTCGCGTGGCGACGAGCTCCACCCCTTAACCCGCAAAGCGCTTCGCCGTTGGGGACACCGGGAAGAAGCGGACGGCATGTTCTCGGACGACGACAACCATAGTCAGACTGCGTGGAACCGTTTCTGGTCGTCGATCTTCTCGATACACCACGACCCCATGACGTACTTCGCTCCATTTGCCGACTACCGTCACGAAGCCGAGTTCCAGCCCTACTTCCGCCGCTACCCGTTGAACTGGGGTGGCAAGAAGGAGCAGACCCTGTTCACCCAGAAGGATCGCATTCGTCTCGCTTCAGGCATCGTGGATCGCCACATCAACTTGGACGCGCTGCAGGACGCCGGGTTCCTCAAGAGCCAAATGTTCGCACTTCATGACGAAGCTGCGCTACTCCAACTGCGTAAGACGTGGGCTCAAAACGGTTGGATGCTGTACCAGCCGATCCACAAAATCCGCTACTACTTCGGGGAGAAGATCGCGCTGTACTTCGCGTGGCTTGAGTTCTACACCAAGATGCTCATCTTCCCGGCGATTGCGGGCATCGTCACGATCATCTACGTCGAGGAGCGGGACGAGAAGAAGAACAACAACAACCGAGGTTATTTCCTGGTGGCCTTTGCAATCTTCGTGGTGATCTGGTCGTCGACTTTCTCCGAGTTCTGGAAGCGAAAGAACGGGCTACTAGGTGCGCTGTGGGGCTGCCACGGCTTCAACGAAGTCTTCCGCTACCGGCCACAGTTCCGGGGAACCAGAAGCCATCACCCCGTCACCGACACGGAAGAGTTGACTTATGAAAGTCGAGCCAAACGCCACCGCTGGTTCGTCGTGTCCGCTGCAGTCGTGACAGTGATGGTCGGAATCGTCATCATCGCGCTTGTCGGCTTGTTTGTGCTGAAGCACTACATCAATGACGGCAACAACCTGCGGAACGTCGACATCAAGTACCGGACTCCACTGACGATAGCTGTGACCATCGCCAACGCCATCCAGATCATCCTTCTCAACATGGCCTACAGGCTTGTGGCAGGCATGCTAAACGACTTCGAGAACCACCGCACCGACGCCGAGTATGAAAACTACCTGGCGATCAAGGTGTTTTTGTTCCAGTTCTGCAACTCGTATGCTTCCTTCTTCTACATCGCGTTTATAAAGCGCGAGGCCGAAGGCTCCTGCTTGTACAGTGACGACTGCATGAAGGAGTTGCGGGACCAGCTTCTGATCCTGTTTCTGGTACGCATTGTGGTGGGCAACACGACCGAGGTGCTGATCCCCTTGGCGAAGAAGCAGTTCCAGATTTACTTTGAAGACAGATCTCAGGGTGACCTGAAGAAGCTCGAACGCAACTTGATCGAAACCCAAGCGAAACTGGCGCCATACGGAAGCAGCGAGGCTTTCGAGGACTACAACGAGCTGGCGATCCAATTCGGCTTTCACAACTTGTTCGTGGTGGCATTCCCACTGACACCTCTGCTCGCGCTGGTGAATAATATCATTGAGGTGCACGTGGACGCTTCCAAGCTCTGCTTCGGCTGCCGTCGTCCGTTCCCGCATCCAGCGAAGAGCATTGGCGTCTGGTTCTATATTTTCCGCTTCATGACTTACATGACCGTAGGAACGAACGCGGCGCTGATCTTGTGGACGTCGGACTTGTTCGAAAACTACAGCGGCACGGTGAAGGCTTTCAGTCTGGTCGTCGTTTGGCAAGTGGGTATCGCTATCTCGCTCTTCATCGAGCGGACGGTGCCCGATTTGCCGCACCACTTGGGGGCCCTTCTGGAACGCTATGACCACATTGTGAACGTTGTGTTCAAGAACCTGTCGGAGGGCGATACTTCGCACCTCAACGAAGTCTCGGAGAACCTCGACTTGACCATTTACCCGAATGACCAGTGGGAAGACCAGAGTGGCAACGTGAAAGCAGTGGTTGGGGTGCGCGACCAGGAGGACGAGGTGAGAGCTCCGAGCCACACACTGGAGACGGTGGCGGAGTCGATCCGAAACATTGAGGACTCGACGTCTTAAGTTTCCAGGCGTTCACGCTTGCATATATCTTGCATATTCTTCATAACTGGATTTGGCGATACAGGCTAGGAATGCCGGGATAGGCTGCTAAATTCTTAATTCATTGGTTCCAATGCACACGTCACCGCTTCTTTCGCTTCAACAGTGCTGAAGGCTGGGGAGGAACCGAAAATCCTGAGCATGTAGTATAGCCTCGAGCGAGAAGTCGGTAAGTGATTGCGAGAACGGAACCTTGCACCAGTTGACCATAGTATATTCTGCGTCAGCCGAGCGTCTAAGTGGTGTTGATGCAACTGCTGCTAAAGCACCGCAAAAAGAGCGAAGCACTCGATAATCCAAACCAGCACCTATCCCATCTTGCCACACCTCAGAAAACGAGCTGGTGTCCGATTGCATATCAATCTCTTCTCGGACGCGCTTCTCCAGCAGATAGGCATTTCGTAAAGCACGGTGCTGGGCCTCAACTTTCTCCATTCCCTCGCTCGAAAAAATGTTCTCCAGACGTACTCGATGATGCTTCATGACCTTGACGAAGTCTTGGTGCCCCGTGTTGCACAAAGCATTCGGAAGAAAAGGTGGTACGTGACTTAAGTCCGCATACTCTTCGTCTTCTTTGCCTTGATCTTTGCATTCGGAGATGATTTGGTTGAGTTTAGTGAGCACCGTCAGTACGAAAGTGCTCGCCGCGTCCACCAGCGCTTGGTATGCTTCAGCCGACAAAGAGTCAACTGCGCCACTTGCAAAAGTTCCTTGGGACTTGAGGAACGTAGCAGTAGCAACTGGGTTTATGGCGAACGAGCCGATCACGATGTCCTCACAAGAAATGGAAAGGTATTCAGACGCAAGGAACGGACCCACTGCGCCCGTCATCATCGAGAGGTGGTTCATCAGGTCCACGATGTGCTGGCGATCGTGTGATAGCCCCTTGCCAGCTCGCACTTGCCGCAGTATATTATTCACACGGCTTGCCACGTTCGTAACAAGCAGCGCAATCACCCACCACTCAGGCCCTGGAACGCCAATGTATTCGTGCTTCTCAATACACTCGATTACAAACGTTTGGTTCGCCACAAGCCACTGAAGGGACTTCACTGCTGAATTCCAGGATCCTTCGATCAGCTTGGGACACTTTGGTGCGTCGGGGATATGTGCATGGTGTCGGCGTAAATGACTCACCAACGCTACCAAGGTGTTCATGAACTGAGCGGTAAAAACCGTCATACACGCCTCGCCCATTAGCTGGTTTAGTTTGATTGGAAGCCTGCAGTCACCAAATATTGGGGCTCCACACTCTGCAGCCAAGCGGTTGATAATCTCCTGCGTACAAGAACGCACTTTCCTCCCGCCTTCATTCGCGCTGCTAACTCCAATCAGCTTCATCTTCCAGCTCGGAATAACTACATCCAGATACTGTACCACGAGCTCCCCGCTCTCCTCAGCAGCATCGACATCCTGAATCACGACTCCAACCAAGTGTATACTGTGGATCTCCCCCTTATTCTCAAACTGCACGCGCACGTCCAGGAACGGCGACCCAGCCGTCTTGCAACACTCCAGTACAACAGCGAACGCCCACACCTCTCCACTCGCCAGAAAGTCCTTCAGCTTCTGCAAATTCACCGCGCACGCCACGCGACAGAGGTTCATCACGCGCTTCTCCGTCACGTCTCTGTTGGTCTGGTCCAGACCTGCAATGCCCGCCACCATGCCTCGAAACAAACCCACCGCCTGCCTGAAAGACACGCCGCCGGCCAAGAACTTGACGCACATCTGCAGCTCCAGCTTACTCTCCACCGTGACTGTGTATCTAGTGTCGTTCTCATCCACGTCCAGCTCCTGGTCCTCGTCGTCCGAGTCCAGCTCAATCCTCTGCATCTCAAAGCCCGAGAACTCGGCGTCGTCGCCTCTATCGGGACCCAGAGCTCTCACCAAGTCGTCCACAATGTCCTTGTCCACTAAGAATGTCCCCGACTGCTTCACGGCAGCTGCGACGGCCGCGTTCAGCTCCGCGACGGGCTGCGCGGCGCAGGTCTCGGCTGTGATCTCCATTGTGTCGGACGCGACCGCGCGCGGCCGCGTGGAAATGGCTACATTGGGCGGGAAGTAGGCGCGCTTGTTTTCGTCGCTCAGCTCCTTGTACTCCGCCCAGCGCAGCGCGTGCTGCTGCTCCAGGTGGCGCCGCATGTTGTCGGGTCTCCAGGGCGGCGAGAAGCACTGCACCTTGGTCCGGGGCTTGCGGCGCCTGGCGCCCTCCGTCTCGTCGCGCGTGAAGACACGACACATGAGACACACGGCTTTAGTAGGCTGGCCCGATTCGGGGTCCCGCTCGGCCACCGCCAGCGCGTACTGCAGCGCCCAATGCGGGCGGAACTTGCGTGTCCGTCCGCCCGAAGCCATGGTGAAATGAAATGGCTGCAGTGTGTAAAGTTGGTGTGCATAGTTGTGTAAAGGTTGTGTAAATGTTGAAGTGGATTGAGGTGTGTCCGTTGGCAACGTCCGTCTAGCGGTCGCGAGGATGAAGGGGGCGGCGAAGCTGGCGCTGCTGGCTGTGAGCGGGGTGCTATATTATGCCCCGCCGAGAGGGTTGATGGTGCGGTTGGGAGGCGTGGACAAGGTGGACGAAGTGCTGGTGCTCAGGACGTGGTTGACACTGGCGGTGTCGATCCTCGCGCTGACGGGCGTTGTATCCACGCAGTTGCTAGTCGGTAGGGTGGAGTGATTGGGGTGGGGAATGAGGGAGTTATAAGTGCTGACTTGTGGGTGTTTGTTGGACAGCGTCGTGTGTGCATGGAGCTCTGCACTTCCTCCGCTCGATGGTGCCGCAGTGGGGGGAGCGACTGGAATGGGCCGCGCTTCTGGCGTTCCTGTGCGTGCTGAGGTACGCGCTGTTTCCGCCGCTGGAGTCGATGCTCGTCAAGTTTCAGATGCACAGGTGAGCTGGAAGACTACGTAGAGGGGTATCTATGGGAGTCTGACTGTTGTGCTGTTTAGACGACAACTGCACGGGTTCTTCGACCGCTACGACAAGCAGTACGTCCCCTTTGTGGACAACCTGTTGGAAGACTACGCAGGACGCGAACGTCTGCTGTACGCGCGCATTCGACACGCATACCGCGACAGAGTTGACTGCTCAACTCGAACAGCGTAGAAAGCAATGGAGTCGTCTAAAGGCATTTGTATTAGAAAGGGACACGGAGAAATACAGGGCACAAGAGAGGAAGGAAGAATCGACACCTCCTCCTCTTTGTCTCTCCACCACCATACGGCGCAATGAGGCAAAAAGCGAAAACTAGTCTAAGCTTAACGGGAGTGCGTGTTGCCCTGGCCACGCTTGCCCGAGTTCTGCCACTTCGCCAGCTTGGGAACCGATATCCGATCGGCCTCGCCTGCACGGCCCATCTTGGCGGCCTTGCGCTGCGTAAACCGGGTGGCGCGCTTGGCAGCAGCCATGTCGGCCTCGGTACCGAAACCGGACTGGTCGCGCGGGGCGACGAGAGAAGCGGATCGGTTCTTGGACTTGGAGCGCATCTGAGACTTGGCACGGGCGCGCACACGCAGGTCCGAGCTCTCGGTCGCGTCCTCCATATCCACGTCCATGTCCTCGCGTTCGCGCTTGCGGCCACGGCTCTCGTCGCCAGCCTTCCTCTTGGCCACCACAGCCTCAGCGTGCTTCATGTGGCTCGTATCCACGCCAAGAGCCTCCAGCTCCTTCTTCGTCTCCGTGAGCGTGCGGAGCTTAGCGCGCACCTTGCGCGACACCGTAGCATGGTTCTTGTTCTTGTTCTGACGGTGCTCGGCAACCATGATCGCCTTCTTCTCGCGAATACGAGCGAGCTTATCCTGCTGCTCATCGTCTAGGTCACTCATCTCCTCGTCCTCATCCATGGGTGCGTTGTTGGCCATAGCCTCATCCTCCTCCTGCTCCAGAGCCTCCAGACGCTTGAGAATGTCCGGGTCCACGAAGTCGGCAATGTTCTTGCCGTTCCAGATCTCCGGGATCGCGTCCTGCGTCCAGTCGTCGTTGCGGAGCATGCCCTTGTAGTGCTCCTTGAAGTTGAACGAGTACACGCCAGCGCCGCCGTTGGCGTTCATCTTGTCCTTCTGCAGCACACGCGGCATCACGCTGTTCGGGTTCTCGCGGGCAGCAATGACACTGGCCGGGATCGTGATCTCGCGCTTCACATCGTCACGAGCCACGGGCATGGCAACACTGAGACGGTTCAGCACGTCCGCCACCTTGTTGCCCTTCACCTTGGAGTTGACACGGTGAGCCAGCAGCTCATCGCAAGCGTAGTTCCTGACGTCCATCACGTTCTCCTCCGAGTGGTTCGACATGGTGAAGAACTTGGCCTTGGTCTCATCCACGGCCGTGTTGATCATGTTCTGGTGGTGCTCCGACAGCTCCTCGAAGCGCATCTGATCGATCTTGTTGCACACCAGCACCAGCGGCTTGTTGGCAAACAGCGGGCGGATGTTCTCAAACAGACTCAACTGCTGCTCTATGGTGAAGCCGCACTGCTCCGAGATGTCCATGAAGAACAGGATCGACGCCTGCAAGTGGGCCAGCGCCGTCACGGCCTGCATTTCAATGGTGTTACGGTCCTCCAGCGCGTGGTCCAGAATACCGGGGGTATCGATCACCTGCCAGCGCAGGTACTTGTAGTCCAGGTGGCCCACGTACAGCGCCTTGGTCGTGAAAGCGTACGGCTGCACGTCCACATCGGCACGCGTGACCTTGTTCATGAAGCTCGACTTACCCACGTTCGGGAAGCCCGTGACCAGCAGCGTGCGTGTGTTGGGGTCGATGGAAGGGAGACGCGACAAGTGCTTGCGCACCTCCTCGAGGTACTCGAGCGACGCCTTCTGCTTCTTGAGCAGCGTGCACATGCGACCCAGCGCGGCGCGCTTGAGCTGCTTGCAGCGGTAGAGCGAGTCGCCGTACTTGATCATGCGCACGTAGTCCTTGGCGATGTTGTCGATGAGCGCGCGCGCCGTGTTGACCTGGCCCAGCGCCAGCTTGTAGTGGTCGCGGTCGTACAGGATGTTGATGAGGTCGGCGTAGAACGGGTGCAGGTCGTCCAGGCGCGGGAAGTCGTCGATGATCTGGCTGAGCTTCTCCTGGCACGTTTGCTGCGTGAACTTGACCTTGCGCATGTAGAAGGCGCGGATGCGCGAGATGGCGTACGTCGGGTGGATCACCGTCGGCGTCTTGCGCTGCGTGCGCGTGAGCACGATGTCGATGAAGTCATTGGCCGTCGGCACCGTCTGGATCTTCTTAAAGTTGTACACCACCATCGTGACCAAGTGACGGACAGCTAAGGGTAACAAGGCAAGCAAGCGAGGGCTCTTGGGCGACCGGGTCAATCAACGAGTGGAGCTTCCCACTGCCTTTCACACACGGCGTTTGGTTGGTTCTCGCCTTCGCAGGCCGAGTGTACCGTCGAAACGGTACAGCTGAAAACAAAAATGTGGTGTGCACGTGCCACACGAGTTTCAAAGGCAGGCCATCTTCTTAGCCCGTACCGCCTATCCGGTACAGCTGCTCTTTCACGTGCGCCACACCAAAATCAGTCCCGCTGAAAACCGCCGACCCATACAAACTCCAAGTGCCCCGCAGTCCGTACCTCAGGGCATTACACGCAAGCGTATAGCGTCCGAAGGAAGGCCGCACGCACTCCGCGCTCCACGCCCCGCTAGGACCTCTCTGACCCCCTCGCTGCATCCATGTGGACGGTGCTCTTCGGAGACCAGGAGGACGGCGCGCCCGCGCAGGCGCAGCCCGCCGGCAAGACGCGCGC
>JAIKVJ010002459.1:0-10371 GCA_024679225.1 Phytophthora pisi
ATTATCTTAATGGGATTATTGAGATGTCTACGTACCATGGTTGCAACAGTAGTATAAGAATACGACTGACTCAACAACGCTTCGGCAGTACCCAGATCAGAGACTTCACGTACAACGTATACAGGAGCTTGTGTTATAGTCTTATCCATGTCAATAGTTCCGGCGGTCTTGTCCGGCTTCGCTTTCGCATTCTTCTCCGCCTTTTTGGCCTGCTTCACCTTTTCTTTTGTGCGCGACAGAGATTTAGATCTGTCCTCCCTCTTCGTTTTCCGGTTTAAAGCGGTCCGCTTACGCTGCGCCTGGGTGAATTTGAAGCCAACTTTCTTACTTGTAGTGGCGGGCTGCGGAGCGGTACCAGACCGGCTCGCTAGGTCTTCTTTAAGCGAGGCCCTTAAGCTTAACGTAGCCCGGAGCTCATCAACAGACCCAGCTCGGATCGACTGTTCCATTAGTTGCAAAACCTCAAATGCGGTATCGTAATCGTGCTGCGGAAGCTCAGCCATTAGCCCTTGAATTGTTTCGCAAACAGCCCTTGTTTCGCCGAATTTGTCGTTTCTAGCCATTGCCTTACGGTCTTGTCGAGGTTGTTCTACTACCCTTAACTGACCCGGAATCTCCAGTGCACCACAGGTAAAGTCATTTTCAGGTGCCAGTATAGACCATCGACGAGAATAAAATCTTGGGGGAGGGATAGCAGACTCAGCTCCAACACTAATTCGATAATATATCACGTGCCGGCAAGGTAAAAGCAACGTTTTCATGAACGCACAACTGCAGTTGTATGTCTGTGATCACGATACACACCTTAGTATTAAACGAGACGCGCGAAATTGGTAATAGAAGCAGATTTACCTCTGTGTTAACAGTATGCTCCCCGGTGTCTTCAACGTTGCATAATGTGAGCACAGCAACATTAGGCGAGACTTGGTTTATAGTGTACGAGGTGTCAATCGACTTAGCAAAGTGATACTGCTCCTTCACCAGTCGATAAGCGTGAGGACTTAGCTGGACTACCAATGCAACGAGCTCAGGATCCGATTCATCGCAGGCCTCACTAGGTTGCCGAGTACCAATTCCTTTCAGCTCTTGAATGTATCTGTCCTCACTCCATTCTTGAAGCAAGACAATTGTAGAAATGAGCTGGTCGATCGTGTACTCGCGATCGACTTTTTGTTTCAGCTTCCCCCATCCATTTTCGATACGGTTGTTGGTGTGGTTAGACAAATGGGGCAAGTTATCACGCTCGTAATCGACCCATTCATCTTTGCATCCCTCCCATTGCTCTTCAAAATACACAAAGAACAGATTTTTCTTGTATCCTGGTCCTAGCAGTGTCTGCATGGAGCCTTTGTAGGCGAGATATTCTTCCAAAGATTTCGATTTCATCATCAGCTGGCACAAGTTCTGCACTTCCGTCTGAAGGTCGGGGCTCAGTTGAGCTAATTCGCAGACCTGTTACACGTGAGAGCTAAGCACATTGTACAGACAATATCGCAATTCATACGCTCCTACCTTTTTGCGCAGACGAGCAATGACATGAAACTGGCAAAGGAGTTGCCTGGCATCGGAGCTGACCAAGCAGCTGCAGGTGATCGCCAACTCTAATTGGCAGGATGCCAAGACGCGAATTGAGTGGGATCTCGACAACAGGGACAGCGATGCCCCAGATCAAGAGCCTCTACCGAAGGTGCTTCCGAGGACCACTGCGATGGAAGTTGCAATGAAGACGCTGCACCCCATTCAACACGAAAGTAGTCGTAATGTTGCGTTAAATTACCACGAACATTTATTATTTTTGAAATTCCCTTGTAGCGAGGTGTCGCTGTTCTTTCTACAAATTTCATGAAACTTCACATTTCAAATTATTTTTTGGCCAAGTGTGATGAACACGGCGACGCCGTCGCCGCGGACTGCGCGCCCCGTTCGGAAGCGGCCGCGCGACTCGCTCGAGACGGACGAGGACGACCACGCGCTGGACGCGATGCTGGTGGAGCTGGGCATCCCCGATAGCGGCTCCAAGAAGAAGAAAAAGAAGAACGAGAACAGTTCTTCTTCTTCCGTGGAGATCATCGAGCTGCTCACGCCGCCTCGGAGCCCGCCACCCAAGGAGAAGAATAGCCAAAATGACGGTCCTTCTTTCGTGGACCTGACTACATCGCCATCGTCACCTCACCCTTCACCATTACCAGCAACACGTGGCTACATTCGTACCATAGTAGACGACGTAGAGACGTTTGAGCACGTTGCAGTGGAAGTTCAAGAACAAGAACGAGAACAAGAACAGGAACAAGAACGAGAACAAGAACAGGAACAGTATCTAGAGGAGGATCAGGACGAGATTTCGTTCTCTTATTCTCCATCGGGATCTCCGCCGCCTTTCATGTATTCACTACCGCCGGAACCTTCTGCTCCCCCTGCTGCCACCGCTGCTGCTTTGGATTTAGCTTCGGACTCCGATTCGCCTGAAGTCTTGTCGCCGGAGCTGACGACGAATGTGAGGCGGCGTGTTTTCCCGGACGAGAAGAAGCGAGCAGGGGCGAAGCAGGCGAGGAGACTGTCGGGAAGGCTCAGAGATTTACACTGCGAGACAGTCAGGAGCAGTGGAGGAGCAGGGAAGAGGAGGAAGGAGAGCGCAGTCACGACTGTTACTGAGACTGAAGTTGCTGCTGTTGCTACCACTAAGACGGGGACGTCGCCTGCAAGGGCTAGACCTGGAGCTTCTCCATCCAAGTCGAGAAAAGCTCCGGCTGGAAGAGGAGGAGGTTCTACAGCTGCCGGTAGCGTTGTGGCAGTGGTGCAGATGGAGCAGTCGCTGGATACGTCAGCGGCAGGAGACAGCATCCGCTCGGCGTTAAAGAGCCACGTGTACAATGGCAAGCCCGTGTCGTTCACAGTGGCGACAGCGCTGAACTGCATCTTGCCTGGAGTTATTCGGTGGGAGCGACGGGAGAACGGGAGCTCGCACTACTCGTGCGCGATCTACTACCAAGCTGACACTTTCCTGGAGATGATGCGCCAGAAGAGCTACAAGGAGCTGGTGGCTGCCGTGCGATATCTTCAATCATTGGTGCCAACTTCTCAGCAGCTGAGTCGCAGGTCGTGTCAGTCCGGCGAAGACGAGGAAGAAGCGAGCAAGTTTTTCGTGATCGTCGAAGGCATGGACCGTGCTCTCATCGAGCTCAAGAAGCAGCACAAACAAAAGCGCAAGAAGAATGGACCAACTTCTGGTACGTCCTCGACCTCCGCCAACACTCCGATGATCTGGTTTGCCGACTTGCACGAAGTGGCGTTCCAGTTGTTTATGGACGTGGGGGCCCACACGAAGTTCACGTGCGATGTCGACGCTACGGCGAACTACGTGGCACTGTTGACTCGCGAATTCGTTGTCGCTGCCTCACGCGCATCCGCTCTGGAGGAGTTCCTGGAGTCGGTTCCTCGGAAAAACTCGTTTCGAGTGACTCGCTCGGGAGCTACTGCGAGTGCAAGTGCCAACGCGTGGCTGCGGATGCTTCAAGTGATTCCCGGCGTGAGTGAGGACAAGGCGCAGTGCCTGCTGGACCACTTTCCGACCTATGGCAGCCTCATGCGTGCGTATCGAGATCCAAGTTTATCCCAGCACCAGAAGGAAGACCTCGTTGCTGACAAACTGCACGACGCTCGTATCCAACGAGCTTTGTCCAAGCGTATCTACATTGTTTTCTGCGAGGAGAATCCTGCTGCGTTAATTTAGTGGTGGTTAATATGCAAGTGCATCAACGGGAGATCTACTTGGTAGTGGCCGTTACCTCTTTGGCCACAGATCAAAATGAACCAAGCAGCCATCAAGCTCGCGCACGAATAAAAAAAGCTAGATTACTTGTCACATGAAAGCTACAAGTAGAAAAAATCGTAAATTCCAGCGTGATCCTGTCGAATAGCGACCTTGTTGATGACGACTGCATACGCCAGTGGCTCCGTACGAAGATTAGCTATGGCAGCGGCGCCATGGACAGCTTCATAGTCAGCGATTGAACGTGGCGAGTGTGCAAATGCTTCAGGGTGAGCTGCGTGGATTGCCGTCTTGCATGGTCCAAGATCTTGATAATGGTCGAAGTGGAAAATCCATCCGTGGCAACCTTCTCCGACGGCGCGACGTGCGTCGCGACGTGCGTTGTTCCTCATTTCAAACGTTGCTATCGCGTCACAAACGGATTCGACCCGACCATATTGAAGCGAGGATCTTCGTCAGTTAGATCGAGTTCTTGTTCAAGAACTTGGCGCTGCTCGTCACTCAGTCCGATCAACGACTGCGTCAGCTTTGCGGCATTGACAGGAAGGAGGTGCGGGTCCGATACGTTGCTTCCGGTCACTAGCGTGGGTGCATCAAGCTCGCGAGGCCCTTGCTCTCCATGCACCGACCCTGAATGCATCGGCGCCATCTTGTAGTTCTCCGTCTTGCCTGTCCTCTTCCCCGTCTCACTTCGGGTTAGTAGGCAAGTTTATCCGATAATGTCCGTTGAATAGTCCAGGATTTCACGCGGAAGTCCTGAACTCTCAATCAGAAGGTTCCCGCCGGTCTGTTCGACGATGAAGTATATTGGGTGTGGTGTTTTCGGGGAATACAACGGCGTTCCTCAGGCAAACCTTTGGGGATCTGGCTGTTAGCCTTCACGAAATCACCCAGTGCAAGCAGCCTGTCAACACGTTCATCATGTTTCGAGCCTGGAGAAAAGGACGCAACGGTGAACCAGCAAGGATATAGATCCTGAATGCTGGAATCTCGTAAATGGAGAGCTCACCCCTGCGCTTCGAGCTTTGCTGACGGGCGAGAACCGGTTGGATCTTGATCGAGAGGTTGGCAAGGCACAGTTCGACTTCCCTGACCACTGCGTCACCAACGATGTCCATGTGATTGTGGTGTTCCCTCCACAGATACGGCAAAGTCTTTGGAAAAGACTCACATCCGTGCGGATATGACGACGGTCTGCTCAAGGGTCTTCTGCTTCTGCGCCTTCTACCTCTCGAGCCCAGCATCAACTGCAGACATCGTCGAGGGCATCAGAATCCATGATCGAGCAGACACCGACTCAACGACGTTTTGGTTGGTTTGGGCTCCGATCGACAACAGCGTCGGAGTCATCTTCACGGATATTGGAGAAGTTGGCTCATGGATGAACGGCATTTAGCCATAACTCGCGCTACTTTCGGGATGTCTTGAGGAGCGACTGACACAGGGAGACGGACCTGGACACTACTCCACAATAATTGAACAAGGTTTTGCATTTTTTTATGATTCCACATTTTTGCAATCGTTGGCAGTAATAGGGGTTATCACGGTTGGAAAGTAACAGTTCTCTCAGCGAAAAGCTGAGAGCCAGCAGCTTACCGCGGAAGACCATCAGTATAAAACTGGTTAGTAAGTATCCACTCAAAAATGGCTTGCATAAAGTATGGGTTTAAAGCACCTTTAAGTAGTAGCACCTAATATAAACCCTCTCATTAAAGTAAACACTCAGAGCGACTTGAATAAAGTATTGGCCAGAAGAAGTTTCATTCACTTAAATCTAGTTTCATTCAGCTCCTATATAGTTCCGAATACATAATTTCCTAAATTTGTGCGGTGACACGGGACCACGGATACCGGCCTCAGTTACCGGCTTCAGTTACCGAGGTGCGAATTAACCCGATTTGGGCTGCCTAGCAGCATGACCTATCGGCCACTGCTATCCCAGTATTAACTCGATTTGGGCTGCCTAGCAGCTATCCCAGTAAAAAATGTATTGGTATTTCGGGCGAGTAAATGTGAATGCGCCCTTTGATCAGCGTGTAGTTGCCCTCGTGAAGCTACAGCGAGGAGGAAACATGAACGATTTAGAGTCACAGTAGACGATCGATGGATCTTAGCAGTGATGAGTACTCAATACACATATCTGCTAGCAACATCCTACAAAAGATTCACGTAACCAAAGTGTACCCTGGACCTAACCTACGCGTGTAGTACGTACTGTACTACTACAATTTCTATACAAGTGCGAAAGCTATGGATGAATCACGAGAGTAAGAAGTTGTGGTACGTGTTAGCCCACGTATTGCGCGGAAACTGATGACAGGAATAATTTGTCGTATGTGGGCGTAGCGATATAGTTAGCCATAAAAAGCTGAGTGACACCAACAGAATGAAGCAACGATCCGTGAGCTCGAAATCCTACCACCTAAGCGCTGCATGTGTGATGTAGTCGACGATGTTCTCAGTCTTGTTTCCAAGATTCCACATCAATATTTCGAGAAGAAAAAGCGCACAGGACAAATGGCCATGATTCGCTCGACTCAAACGAAACAGGCCACCGCTTAGAAGCTTGTCCACGGTCGTGCGGGCCAGCCCTGTATCGCCGATTGACTTAGACCAATTGAGTTGCCGTCCTGAAAGAATCGCAGCAACCACCTCTTGACAATACACGTAGTTGGTCAACAACGGCGACTCGAACAGGTCAGCATAGCTCTCACGGAGCCCGTGATAGACACAACTGATAATGTCCGCTGGTTTCCCACCCTCTGGGAACCTACGCAACGCGGAGTCCAGTCCCTCCAGCGCTCGGCCGTGGCCTCCCATAGCATACACCAACCACTTCTCCACTCCAGTACTTGGCGACAAAATTTCGTCGCCGTTCAACTTCGGAGGGAACAGATACACGCGCTGCTGTTGAAAATTGTCGAGCGCTCGATGGAGAGGCTCAGCGAGTCTTGTCGCGCACGTACAAACGCCAAATGCTCTCGAAGTGTTGAGGAATCGCATAATTGCGCTCATGACTCGGTAGTATTTCGAGTGCATGGATCCGTCGTGGTGGAGATTTTCGAGCCCATCGACGCACAACAGCACCGTCATGTCCTGCTGTTTCTCAATCTTCTCCAGCTTGGCCAGCAGGACCACCACCTCCTCGATAATAAAGTTGATATCAGTGTACGCTGTTTGCATTCGCGATACAAACGACGGCCAGGATTCTCTCCCTGTGTAGAGCTGGTAGAGCATTCGGAAGCTGATGTCCAGGTCCGCGCAATTGTCGTCGATGAGCTGCGTACTTCCTGGGAAGCCGTCGTCGAATGAGATTCGAAACACGTACGCGCTCTCCAGCCTCTTGGCCAAGGCTTCATTCTTCCCCAGTCTAGCAACCTCGGCCAACAGAGGTCCCATTTCGTCCAGCATCGGGGACTTTCCCGTCCCAGACCCGCCCAGTACGAGGTTCAATGCGTGGCAATATCCGTCATCGTTCCGCTCTTTCCACGCTTCATAGTGCTCGATCAGCGGGTACCTCAACGTCTTCGCGATCTCAGGTACTCCTTGATAGGTCCAATCTTTCCCCGAGGACTGGCAGAGTCGCTCCGGTTCCTTCCACTTGATCGTAGTCAGAAGATGCTCGACTTGCCCCGCTTTCATCCGCAGCGACACGATGTGTTCCGTCGGTACTTCCACGATAAACGCGGCTGCATCAGTCCTCCCGAAGGCACCCACTCGATCGGTCAACTCCAGCGGTTGGCCATTCCCGCCGTCGTACGCCTCCCAACTTGCGAAGACCTTCCAGCTCTCAGTGCTAACGTGGGGGCACATCCAGTGCAGCTCCTTCACAAGACGTGAGATGGAGTCGTCGTCCTCTGGTAGTTGCAGGAACGCCAGCTTCGGCAGCAACACTCGAGTTGATGCGTCTACGAACTTGGCGCCCACGGGTTTTCATCTTGGTGCGGCCAGGCAATTCCTCAAATGAGGTAAGGCGAAAAAACAAAAGTAGTCTTGCTTCACCAAAGTGGATCTATCATACCCTAATGATTGATGGAGAGCTTACATGCATCCATACATCTTCGTGTGACGTGACAGATATTATCGTGGTAGTTTGGATCTACAGTGTGGCATAAATACCGTTCAGCTGCAGCAGCTCCTGGTGCGTACCCTGCTCCGCGATCTTGTTACTGTGACAGGAGTGACAAAAGCCTCATCGATCAAGATGAACCATTAAGCCATCAGGCTCGCGCACGGATACACACGCTAGATTTAGTTGTTACTATGAAAGCTACAAGTAGAAAAAATCGTAAATTCCAGCAGCATCCTGTCGAATAGCAACCTTGTTGATGACGACTGCATACGCCAGTGGCTCTGTAGGAAGCTTAGTTCTGGCACCGGCGCCATAAACAGCTTCAACGACAGGGACCACACCTGGTGAGACTGCAAATGCTTCGGGGTGAGCTGCGCGGATTGCCGTCTTGCATGGTCCAAGATCTTGATAATGGTCGAAGTGAAAATCCCATCAGTGGGAACCATCTCCGGCGTCGCGGCGTGCGCTGTTCCTCATTCGAAATGTTGCGATCGCGTCACAAACGGTAGCGACAGCAACCTGACCTTGCCAATTCGGATTGAGGCGAAGGACTAGAAAAGGATCTTCGTCCGTTAGATAAGTTCTTTTTCAAGAACTTGGCGCTGCTCGTCACTCAGTCCGATCAACGACTGCGTCAGCTTTGCGGCATTGGCAGGAAGGAGGTGCGGGTCCGATGCGTTGCTTCCGGTCACTAGCGCGGGTGCATCAAGCTCGCGAGGCCCTTGCTCTCCATGCACCGACCCTGAATGCATCGGCGCCATCTTGTAGTTCTCCGTCTTGTCTGTCCTCTTCGCCGTCTCACTTCGGGTTAGTAGGCAAGTTTATCCGATAATGTCCGTTGAATAGTCCAGGATTTCACGCGGAAGTCCTGAACTCTCAATCAGAAGGGTTTCATTGTTGGCACAACGCAATAACGCAAGTAACAGTGAAGTATATCGGGTGTGGTGTTTTCGGGGAATACAACTGCGTTCCTCAGTACCAAGAAGACAGCCAAACCTTTGGGGATCTGGCTGTTAGCCTTCATGAAATCACCCAGTGCAAGCAGCTTGTGAATACGTTCATCATGTTCCGAGCCTGGAGAAAAGGACGCAACGGTGAACCAGCACGCTGGCTGAGGGATATAGATCCTGAATGCTGGAATCTCGTAAACGGAGAGCTCACCCCTGCGCTCCGAGCTTTGCTCACGGACGAGAACCGGTTGGATCTTGATCAAGAGGTCGGCAAGGCACAGTTCGCCTTCCCTGGCCACTGCGTCGCCAACGATGTCCATGTGATTGTGGTGTTCCCTCCACAGATGCGGCAAAGTCTTTGGAAAAGACTCACATCAGTACGGAGTTGGCGACGGTCTGCTCAAGGGTCTTCTGCTTCTGCGTCTTCTACTTCTCGTGCCCAGCATCAACTGCAGACACTGTCGAGGGCACCGGAATCCATGGTCGAGCAGACACCGTCTCGACGACGTTTTAGTTGGTTTGGGCTCCGATCGACAACAGCGTCGAGGTCGTCTTCACGGATATTGGAGAAGTTGGCTCAGCAAGGATCGTCTTTCAGCCATAACTCGCGTCAAGTAGTACGTACATACTGTTCGAGTTGCAACGGTCTAACACGAACTCAAAATGCAAAGCAATTCTATTCATTCATACCACTTCCAGTCTATGCAGTAGCTGACTCTACCAAGTTAGCGTAAATGCCGTTCAGCTGCAGCAGCTCCTGGTGCGTGCCCTGCTCCGCGATCTTGCCTCCGCTAACCACGCAGATCTTGTCTGCGCGACGAATCGTGGACAACCGGTGGGCAATGACGATCGTAGTCCGCCGCTTTAGCGCCACCACCTTGTCCAGAGCCTCCTGCACCACCTTCTCGCTCTCCGAGTCCAAAGCGCTCGTGGCCTCGTCCAGCAGCAAGATGTTGGGGTTCTTCAGGATCGCACGCGCGATGGCGATGCGCTGCTTCTGGCCGCCGGACAACTGCTCGCCCTTCATGCCCACCTGCGTCTCGGGGAACTGCGTGATGAAGTCGTGCGCGTTGGCCATCTTCGCGGCCTCCTCGATCTCCTGCTGACTCGGCTGCTCTGACAGACCGTACCCGATGTTCTCGGCGATGGTGCCGATGAAGAGCGTGGGCTCCTGGCCCACCAGACCGATCTGACTGCGCAGCCAGTTGAGGTTCAGGTCCTTGATGTTGTGGCCGTCCAGCAGCACGTCGCCTACCACGGGGTCGTAGAACCGCTCGATGAGCGAGATGATGGTGCTCTTGCCTCCACCGCTCGGGCCGCAGAACGCCACAGTCTGACCAGGTTCAATAGTGAGGTTGTAGTTCTTGAGCACGTTGATCTCCGGACGGGTAGGGTATCGGAACGAGATGTTCTTGAACTCGAGACGGCCCTCAACCTTGGTCGGACGGAATCCATCCGAGCTGAAAGAATCGATGGGGGCGACGCGGTCGCGGATAGCGAAGATTGTCGAGCCAGCCTTGAACGCCTTCGGGGCGTCGCCCAGGAAGGTCGAAGCGCTGCTGACAATCTGGATCGACATC
>JAIKVJ010002460.1:0-10118 GCA_024679225.1 Phytophthora pisi
CTTCTGCACTTAAGTTCCCCTGACCACGGGTTCTGTCATTTTCCCCCTTCATTATCTACTGACTTGTTAGTCGAAGCCACTTCGAGCTGCAACCAGCAAACTCCATGTGCTAAGGAACATCAAAAATAAAAAATGCTACTGAACTACAACATACCTCCAGCTAAGCTTTTTTTGTTAAGACGGCGGAAGCACATTTTTGAGCGACTGCGAATTCGCTGACACTTTGTTCCGCACACGGATGCAAAGTGGTCGGCGAACCTCAACGTGGTTCGAACTACCCCCGACATTGTGGTCGAAGAAGCTCACCATTCCAGTGCAACGTCTCTCTGCACACGGTCCCATGTGTTCGCCAGCAATAACTCCTATCACGACCAAATTATCGGTCAGGATCTCAAACCAGTGGAGCTTGCGCAAAACTACTGACTCCGATCCATCGTCTTCAGTCATCTTCAGCAGGCCAAAGGCCTTAAGCGCTTCCTTGGTGTAATACAGCTCCCCGCCGTCCCAGCGGTAGCTTCCAAGCAGCGTCATTTTGTTGCGCGAAGCGAGCGTGGTGTCGACGCAGCACGGAGCGAAGAAGATTGAGAGGGCTCGATGCTTCCAGGAGACGTAAACGACTGCCCAGAGCGCCCGAACGGAGATGATGAAAACTACGAGACCAAGCACAATGGTTCCATGCCCCACCAAGCTCCAGACATAGTACGAGACCTCTATCGCTGCTCTCCCGTAAAATCGCACCTTCGACCGTAGCGTTTGCATGCGACGTAGCACCTCCTCATCTGAATGGCACGATACACCAGCCACACGCCACAGAAGATGCTGTACCAGTATGACTTCTGATACCCATCGCCTCCGGAGTCATGGACCAGATTGGATCCGTTGATGTCGTAGGATCCGAGTCCACGTACACGCACATACGCAGTCTTGTCCAGGGCACAGTACGTGCCCTCCGCCTCTTCGTAGAACGCGTAGTAGCCGAGACTACCGTGGTAGAAGTAATATTCCAGCGGGTAGCTGTCATTGTCACAACTCGAGGGTGTGACAGAAGACGCCTGAGTCTTCACCGGTCCTAGAAGACAATTTCCGTGGATGTTGTACTGCGGGACAATGAAGTGGCACAGCCGTCCATGGGCTATTTCGCAGTAATACATGGCCTCGATATTCCAACGCACTTGGGCAATGAACAGTTCCTTGATGGGGCAGAGTTCAGCCAGTTGTGCAGTCTCCGACTCGCGAGGTGGCTCAATTAAAGTGTCTGTGATCTTGTGTGGCGTCATGAACTTCAGATAGCTTCGAACTTGCAGCAGTAGCGGCGCCATGCCGACGCAGAACCATGCCGCAATCAGAATTCGGTGTGCCGTGAGCCAGCGATTAGTTCGTGCGGCGTTCTGGTTCTGCCGCAGTCCTACGATGCTGTGAACTCTACTGGGATCCATGTCAGCTTGTGGAATTCGCGTGCTGCTACAGTTCTTGTAACACTTAACGCTCTTGACTGTGCAAACTCAAGAATAAACGCTGGTGGGTCTTGGCGTCAAATTGTTTCAAGACTCGAAACGGACGATAATAATACAACAGCTCGCACATGAGACCACAGTCCACAGTCCACAGCCGTCTCTCTCTAACAAGGGTACCAATTAGCCAGGAAAACCTCCACATCGCGAGTACGAAAGAGGTATCCTCGGAGGACAGCACACAAGGTAGACCGTCTTCCACTTCAGCCGCACTTCTGCAGGGCTTCATCCACGAGCAAGTTCTCCATCATCTCGTTGCTCGTCGATATGTTGGCGGACGTGGCGCTTACCACAAACTTGGTCAGCGCAACAGTCTTGCCATCCTTCTGCAGCTCCGGGTCCGAAAAGTGCGGCGTGATGTTGTAGCACGTCAGCACACGAGTGGCGGCCTCTTCATCCTCACCACTGCAGTGCGGCTTCATCAGCACGTAGCCCTTGAGCAGGAAGTGCACGCCTCGAACCAGCTCCTCGTCGAACGTGAAGGGCTCGAAGTACGCGTGCCAGACCACCACGACGCGCTGGTCTTCCACGTACCGCCGGAGCACCTGCTGCACGTAGAACGTCGCGCGCCTGTCGGTCTTGACGTCGACCATCTCCAGCCCGCACCGCTCTCTGACCACGTCGTCCTCCGCCGTCTCGTCCGAGCGCTGGCCTCAGTAGTTCTGCCAGCGCCTCCACCACGCGTCGCCCGTCGCGCGCAGACCGAAGGGCAGCACCCGCCCGTCGAACAGCTCGATGCTCACTCCCTCACGCAGCAGCGGCCTGCGCGTCTCCATCCACGTCGGCACGGGGCAGTCGGTCTCGAGCACGCGCGCCACGTCTCGGTACGAGGCGTCGACGCCCGCCGCCAACTCGTCGCTGGATGAAGCCCGCGGGGATCTCCACGCGGCGGACGCGCTTGCTCGCCCCGGGCTCCGCGCTCTGCATTGACAGGCGCCTGAACAGCAGCTTCTCGACGCTCTGGGCCAGCTTGGACTCGGTCCTGCACCTCTTGCGGAGGCGGCCGTTCTCCCGCTCGGCCTTGAGGCGGCGCCCCAGTTGACGCGCGCAGATGTCGCGCCACACTTGGGGCAGCTCCGCGTCCGACTGGGGACCGGTTTGAGGCTCGAATGAGCCATTGGAGGCGCCGCGTAGCGTCTGCAGCTGCTGCAGCTTGAGCTGGAGCTCGTCGGCCTCCGTCCGCAGACGCCGCAGCTCGCGCAGCTGCTCACTGCGCGCCTTGATGGGGTCGTAGTTGCGCTTGGCTTTGGTCTTGGCCTTCTTCGGCTTGGAGCTTTGGGTCTGCGTCTCAAGGGCTGGAGCAGCAGGACCATTGGGAGCGGCTGAGGCGATGGCGGCTGTGCTGTCTATGGTGCAGGAGTCCGGCGCGAGACCAAAGTCCCCGAGGTCGCCGCCGCCCAGAGCCTCCAGCAGAGCGTAAGGGTCCCATTCGTCGCCGTCCAGCGACTCAAGAAGGGCTGCATCGCCAGCGCCTTCGCCTAGAGAGGTCGACGGCATGTACGGTATATTTTAATAATAATATTAAAATATTAATACTGTGTGGAAAGTTTGCATTGCAGTTTATTTTTAAATTGTTTACATTATAACAATTGAAAATAAATTAGAAGCAACCGTGCTTAAGATAATTAAATTTATTTCGTTATAAAATAATTGGGAAACAAAATGGGGCTTGCGGGAAATTCTCAAGGATGTGGCAACCCCTCGAAAACTGTGCCATGGCCAACAACGCCCCTGTTTGATCTAACTGAACCACCTGAACGTACTCGTCGTCGGGGCAGTTCCCGAAGAGCAGCGCCGTGAAGAGCAAGCACGGGCAGCGTCAAGTTGAGCCAGTAGAAGCCCAGGTCGCCGATGTCCGTGAAGCCCGGAAAGAGCAGACTCGCCACGAGCACGTACGGGATCGGTCAGCGTGAAGCCCAGGAAGTACCAGAACAAGTTAAATGTCTCGGCTGCTCGCTCGCGGTAGAACGACGCTCTCACCTCGGACGTGCCTGGGACGGCGCTGTTCAGCGACACGATGCCCAAGAAGGCGGTGGTGCAAAAGATCAAGCCGCTCCCTTCAGCCAAACCAATTCGGAGCCCAATCCTTCATTTCATTCTGCAATTTGCTCCAAACCCAACAAGCAATCGCTGTATCACACTCCCGCTAAAGGCCAGTACCCAAGGATCGACAATAAATATGCGCCTCACTTGCATCGTGACGCTGGTCATTGCGGCCGCTCTCCATGTCAGTGGTGCCTCACTTCCTTCGGCCAACAATCCCAACACTGTGGTCAAGAACGATGCGTCGCCTGCTGCCACCGATTTATTCGACGCAGACGGTGGACGGGTGTTTCGTCGTGTCGAGAAGAACGAAGACGACATTGACGAAGAGAGAGGGTTTTCTTTGAGTGAGCTTTTGGAGAAGATCAAGCTCGTCGACCCCACCAAGGCTGCGAGGAAGGCCGCAAAAGCCGAAAAAATAAGGAAGTCGGTGAAGAAAGCAGGCGACTACGAGGATTGGCTTAGACTGCAGAGTTTGAAGATTCAACACGGTATTAAATAGTTGCTTAGCAACGGCACACGTAGGGTATGGCCACTGGCACGTGCATTACTGCGGATCGGTATCCCACTAAATGCTAGAATCAAAAACATCTTAGTTCGAGTTCGGTATCGATCGAGGTACATGGAGTAGAAATGGATCCCCATGACGACTTGCACGTTCTCAAAGTTTAGTTAGTAAAACATACTCAAGTAGAGCCGCCCCTTTGCCACGCAGGAACGCCTTGTTCCGCACTGGGAGCACGAGTTGACGGCGCGTGAGTTTCAAAGCACCAGCCCAAACGTCTGGTGGAATTCCTGTACAACCTTCACGTAAGTCTCCACATCTTGAGCCGTCGCAGCATCTTGGGGCATGTACACCTCCGTCAGCCTCACGATGTGAATACCCGAGCGAGTGCAGCCATGTTTCCAGCGCACATAGCTAACAGCTCGTAATATTCGTATCGACATGATGAATCCGATGAGAACCAGCACGAAAACGCCGTGGCCCACCAAGCTCCAGACGTAGTAGGACGCAGCTTTAGCGGTAGAACCAGAGTTCTTAAACTCCGATCTATTGAGCGCTGTGAGGAAATGAGGCTGGCATATTGCGCTCAGCAGCTCTCCGATTAGTGCCGACTCGTAGCTGAATAGTAACCTCTTGATAAACAATCGAGAGCTCTCGCGCATCCACCCCATGTTCTCCAGGAGCTCGAACAGTAGCAGAAGCACACCAGATAAGTTGTATCCCAGTGAAATATACTGGACCCAGGCGAAAACTCCACCGTTGGCGACGAGTAGGAACAGATCGCTCATGAGACCTTCCGCTAGGAGATAGAGTAACACCAACCGACTGTAGTTCGACGCTCCGTGGGCCGATAGCCGCAAGTTTTCATGCACGAAGACCGTTGCCGACTGTCGAGTGAGTTTTTCCACACCTTCGCCCGTGCCGCTTGCACGCAATATAGCTCCGCCGTAGTACGAGCCCCCGAAACAGTAACCACGCGGTACCAACAGAGCAGTACCAGTACGACCACCGGTACCCCTCACTCCCAGCGTCGTTTGCCAAGTTGTAGCCGTTCAAATCGTACGTTCCGAGTCCGCCTACGAGTCCATACACCGTTTTATCGATAGAGCAGTAGGTACCAGCCACTTCTTCATAAAAGGAATAGTATCCGATACTGCCATGTCACGCAGTTAGTTGGTGTCGTGGGGAATGACTCAACTTTGCTGTCTCCGATTAAATAATTCCCATGGACATTGTACTGCGGCACGACAAAGTGGCAGAGTAGCCCGTGGTCGACAAGATAGAAGTGCATAATGTCGATATTCCACCAGACTTGCGCCATTTGCATGCCTTTAGCAGAGCAAACGTGCGATAAATTCGTTGTATTTCTCTCCGTTCCTGCTGGAGGGACCAGCGTCTCAGTGATCTTGTGAGGGGTTGCGAATTGCAGGAAACTCCGCGTCTGGAGAATAAATGGTACAACGCCAACCACGAACCAGGCGACTAGCAACATCCGATGTGCAGTCATTACGGAACCGCTTGTAGAGACCGCGCAGGCATCTTGAAGGGGGGTCACCTTCGTCTGCTCCATCTCGGTAAGTTTTGGCTTGAAGCAGCGTATATATAGCTACCGTGTAGTCAACAGCCAGCATCTTCGCCACAATTCCTCGAGCTACCATCAGAGCACGCGGTAAGATCCTTATGATTCTGCTAGGGCGGATAAAGGAGTGCCAGGAAGAACATCACTGCACCTATCAGCTCATTGCTTTAGTTGAACCTGATCTACCTGAGCCAAAAGATGAACGGAGATCGTGCATCTTAAAGTGGGATGTGCACTTAAGTCTACGACGGCCTATCGTTAGCGGACGCATCCGTTTGCTGTGGTTCTGGAAACCATTTTGGTATACAACCACCCCGCAACGGCAAGTATTCTTGTTTTGCTCACGGTTCTCAAGAGTGTGTTAAGTGAAGCTGCACGAACATGAAGCCTATTCGAGTTCACAGCATCGTCGGCTACTCTCAAGACCGGCAATCGACACCTTCACGCCGCCGACTAACTGCGCAGCGTACCCTAATAGCAGCTTGGTTTTGCGTGGGCATGCTACCGCTTCTACTACAAATTCGGAGCTACCTCAAGTTCATGACGCCGCACAAAATCTCCGAGACTCTCGTGGTGCCACCTGATAAGGAAGGAGAGACGGCGGATCTAGAGTTACGCTGTCCCATGGAGGAGCTGTATATCGCTCATGTTCACTGGAACGTTGAGGCGATTCACTACTTCGAGATGGAGCACGGGAGGCTGTGTCACTTCGTTATCCCCCAGTACAATATTCACGGGAATTATCTACTGCGCTCGATAAAGTCTCAGCCATCCGCAACAACACCCTCTGACTGTGCTAACGATAGCTACCCGCTGGAATATTACTTTTATCACGGTAGTATCGGGTACTACGCGTTCTACGAGGAAGCGGAGGGGACATACTGCGCCCTGGACAAGACCGCGTATGTGCGAGTACGTGGACTCGGTACCTATGACAGCAACGGATAGAAATTGGTTCATGATACCGGAGACGACAGCTATCGAAAGTCGAAATTGGTACAGCATTTTCTGTAGAATTTGGCTGGTGTATCGAACAGTCCAAATGAGGAGATCCTACATCTCGTGCAAACGCTACGGCCGAAGGTGCGATTTTACGGGGGAACCGGTTTGCCGGAGAGTTGCGGTGGTCTACGCGCAAGAAAATATGCGCCGGACAGCCCACGGAGCGACGAATTATCATCGAGCAGTCATGCTTTACCTACTCATTGAAGGCCTAATGAGCGACTTGTTCATGCTGATAGCGCAAGATGGCATCCTCGTCAAGATCCAATACATTTCCCTGGGCTACAACCTTTCGGGTGTGTTTTTGCTGGTGTACGAGACGATTGAGAACATGAAATGGCTGTCCGAGAGATGGAGGGTGTTCTTTAAACGCCTGTTATTCTGCTACGAGTCGTCAATGCTCGGAGAACTGCTAAGTGTGGTCGCACTGCATCACTACATCACGACACTCAATCGATCTCGTCTGAGCGACTCGAAGTCCACGGCTGTAGCTGTGTCTTACTATGTCTGGAGCCTAGTCAGCCATGGGTTTATCGTACTGGGTCTAGTGGCATACATCATCTGCATTCGGGCACTCTGGGCATTCGTATACGTGTCTTGGAAGCATCGGACACTCGCAGTGTTCTTCGCGCTGTGCTGTGTCGACACCACGTTAGCTTTGCGAAATAAAATGACGATGCTTGGAGGCTACCTTTATGAAGATGAGAAGCTGTACTACACTACAGAAGCGCTGAAGGCTTTTGGACTGCTCAAGATGGAGAAAGCGGATGGAGCGGAGTTTGTGGTGCTGCGTAAAATCCACTGGCTCGAGGTTCCGACGGATAATCTGTTCGTTATCGGCTTTGTTGCTGGTGAAACGATGGGAGTGTGTGCCGAGAGACCTTGCACTGGAATCGTGAGCTTCTTCGACCAGGTTATTGGAGGCGATTCTGCGCAAACGGAAAATCATCGATCTCTTTTTATTCGCGTGCGAAACAAAGTAGCAGCAGATCCAAAGTCGTTGAATGTACTGCCATCGTCATAGGCCGGCATCGGCAAATTCAGTTTTAACAGAAGACGGCGCCAAAAATTGTCAAGTCGAGCAGGCGCATCCGTTTCAGCAGCAACCACAGAACAGCACGACGCAAGCATGAAGGGGAGCCAAGATCGTCAAGAAACACGGCGCACTGCTGTGTCAATAATCCCATCGGCGTCTCAAATCGCTCGGTGTATCACATCCTCTCGCTTATTGATGGCGGCTTGGGCCTTCCTGGGACTGGCGCCTTTCATCCTGCAGCTGCGAAGCTACTGCAAATTCGTGACGCCGCACAAGGTCACGGAGAGTCTCGTGATCCAGCCAGGTGTGGAGAAACAAATCGCAAACTTGACGCAGATTTGCCCCCTCGAGGGCATTTACCTGGGCCAAGTGTGGTGGAACATTCAGTTCACGCACTACTACGATCTCCCACGAGGATTGGTTTGCCATTTCGTCGTCCCGCAGTACAATATTCACGGGAATCTGTTGATTGGGACAACGAAGGTGCCGCCATTTTATACGAGCCCAGGTGGGTGTACTGATGACAGCTATTCGATGGAAATGTACTTCTACCACGGCAGTTTTGGGTACTTTTCCTTCTACGAAGAGTGCGCAGACACTTATTGTACCAGTGACAAGACCGCGTATCTCGCTGCAAAAGGTCTTGGCACGTATGACATGAACGGCTCTGATCTCGTGGAAGACTTGGGGAGCACTGACTATCGCAAATCTTACTGGTACGGCGCGATTGGGGGCATTTGGGTCATATACCGGGGTCTAGTGCTGCGTCGGAGCTTCATTTTGTGCAGCCGATACGGGCGAAGATGCGACCAAATGGGCGTCGGGCTTAGAAGAAAAGAAGCGGTGGTGCTTATCCACGAGCAACTGCGTCTTACAGCGCACGACGCGACGAGAACTCATCGTGTTGTGCTGCTTTATCTGCTGATCGAAGGGCTCATGAGTGACATTTTTCTTCTGGTCTCGAACAACGGCTTCTTGTCCAAGATCCAGTACGTCTCGCTCGGCTACAATTTATCGGGAATGCTGCTGCTGGTGTTCGAGATCATTGAAAGCACTTATTGGTTGCGTGAGAAGACGCGGGTGTTTATTAAGCGGCTTTTGTTCTCCTACGAGTCTTCCCTTCTTGGAGAAATCCTGGGGGCGGCACTTCAGCAAACTTTCTTCACGCATATCAACCAGACACGCATGTTCAAAGCCTCCAATCACGTTAGTCTGGCCGTCTCTCACTATATCTGGAGCATCGCAGGCCACGGAAGCTTTGTTCTATTCGCTATTGGATTCATCATGTCAGTGCGAGCACTGTCGGCAGTTCTGTACGTCTGGTGGACGCACCGAACTATGAGCATTTTCTCGGCTTCGTGCTGTGTTGACACTGCACTTGGACGACGCAATAAAATGACGATGCTAGCGGGCTATCGTTGGGTAGATGAGAAATTGTACTACGCACCGCAAGCGCTTAAATCCTTTGGACTCATCAAGATGGAGAAAGAGGACGGAGGCGAGTTCATGGCGCTACGGAAGCTGCATTGGTTCTCAGCACCGAGGAATGATTTTATTGTTATTGGAGAGGTGTATGGAGATCGCGTTCAGCCTTGCATCGCGCATCCTTGCGTCGGCGTAGTAAGTTTCTTCGCTGAGAGCTTAGGAGGTGAAGCGGATGAAGGACCTCCGAGCCCGTATAGGCGCTTTATACGAGTAAATAGCCAGATTGTCCCGAGTGTAGGAGACTCAATCAATATTTTTTCGCAGGCGTAATCAAGGGCATTATTTGTCGTGCATGTTGCTGCTAAATATCGATGACAGGGGCTTCATCGTCTGGCGATACCGGCCATGTGCATTTCTGAAAATCGCTGTGTGCACTACTTTAACCTGACAAGTATGTTAGCCAAATTCGCTATATACAACACTTCAAAGTCTTAATAACCAAGAGTTTCAGACATATAGTGGAATTTTTACAGGTACAATAAGAAATACTCAAAAGGTCGATGGTAAAAGTCTCGAATCTCAATAAGCCAGGCCCTTAAAGTTATATTGAGTGACCATAGCTTTTTAATGTTTTTTTTATATTTTAATATTTTGATGAAAGCCAGTTGACGGACCAGCCAAAGGCGTCCGAGTTGTATGTTCAATCGATTGCGAGCCAAACCAAAGAGGGAGATTCATTTGGATCCATTCATAGAGCCTGGCCATGCGTAATGTCAACAATGTTTGCAAGATTCCACGAATGACCGACTAACCATCCCTGAAATCGTGCACACACTGGGGCCATCAATTCGATGACATACTGTAACACATATTGTGGTAGAGACGTTTGAAACTAAAGAAATTGTCCTAACGATCCTTGCTGAAGGAATATTCAGCATTTTTTTATTTTTACCGGCGTATTGACTAGGGCTTCGCGGTGGCTGAGATAGCGAAAATAAAACAGAACAGATATACGCA
>JAIKVJ010002461.1:0-10240 GCA_024679225.1 Phytophthora pisi
TAAACGAGCTAGAATAAGAATTGAGGAAATGAAGAACTGATCCAAATATAAGTAGGTTAATTCATTGCAGCAACGGATACAACAGCTTTCATCGTGGTAAACTCACCGCTTAGTCAACGAGGTAGAAGTCTACGCGCTTTTACCTGATCAGCACAGAAGAGAAGGAACTTTATTTACCTGCTCCTGATCGCTAGAAGCGTAAGACTCGATACAACCGACCAATTAGCAGTTATGAGCAGGTCGTTTCCTAAGCGGGATAAGCAATTAAACTTGTGTAGTCCCATGTCCTGTAGCTTGAGCCCGCGTGTGTTCGGGCATCCTGTGCTGTATCTGCACTGTAGGTCTTCCTCGTCGCGATCTTCAACACGCCGGCTGTGCGACACTTGCTTGTGTGATCGCTGTCGATCGCGGTGCTCGATGCAAAACGATGTAACCCTGTACCATCTTTCTTGTGTGCGCGCGCGTTGAGGCAGCTCCTCCCAAGATTATAGGAACATCGCTGTAGGTTGTTGCGTGGCTTGTCACCGGTTCGTTGCAGGTCTTCCCTGTACTACTGGATAAACTGGTTCTTCTCCTCGGTCGTAAGCTGACCCGAATGCTATTTTCGGTTCAACTTGTCGATGCAGTCACAGTAAATGAGCCACGTAGCGCCGCCGTTCGTCCCCTCTTCCTTTCAGAAACTCCACCATCTCCGACCGCTTCGTCCTGTACGCTGAGAGTTCCTCTTCGTCGTCGGAGTCCGCGTGGTGACGGCTTCGTCAGTGAACTTGTTACGAACCGACTGATCACCCTCTAGCAATAACACCATGTCATGTGGGAGACCAACCACAACGCCCTTTAGCTGCAACTGGCCCCCCCTCACCGTGCTCGACGGCTCCGGAGTACTCGAGTTCTCCAAGATCGGGCTTTGATTGGGAACGCTTGGGCGTTCCCCGCGCAAATATCACTGATCATTTCTGTGGAAGCACGGCTGGACTTCACAGACATTTGAATTTCGGATTCAAAAGTTTGTGAGCAAGCTCAAGGGCGCCGGTTTTCCGATGGATCAGCTGCAGGCATAGCGCGTACAACTCGAAAGCGGAAAACCGCACTGTCAGCGTCGTCATAACGTTGTGGCCGAGATGCCTGTCAACCATGGCGTTGAGAAAGTACGCCACTATCCCAGACGGTCCGACTTCGCTCTTTTCCTCGCTGTCGCTTTTCAACCATCGCTCCATAACTGATGCACACCTCATCGTTGGAGTCACGGTCGACGTACATGTCCGTGCCGTTGCTGAGCCCGTCGTCGTCGTCATCGTCCACGCCTGCATTGCCCTCACCCAGATACGCATCCTTACCATCAGCACGCTCTTGTAGTGGAAACACCAACACCTTCTTCTGCTCGGAGTCCAGGTAAGCATCTGCCGCGTTATTCGTGTCCCGCAGGTGTTGAAGCGCGCCATGCGTTGCGGCGAGACTTGCTCGAGAACCCTTGTCACTCCCGAAGCTGCTTCTGTCCGACGGGCCTCGCTCCCACGGTTGCTGGTCGCGCTGTCACTGTCCATGCCGCTGTCAGCAAGCAGGTACGCGTCCACCGCGTCCACACTATCACCTTCACGCAGCTCAGCACTAGTCTCCGACGCCTCGGCCGAGACTCCCTGGCCACTGGCAACGGTACCGGTATGCAGGCTCGTGGACATGCACCTCGTCCGGCAGAGCGGCGAAGCATCATGGGCTTCCGAGGCATTCAGGCAAAGGATTCGTCGTCCGAACTGTCGTTCGGCACTCTGTCACTTGCTTCGTCACCTGCATTGACTCGAGCAGTGTCGACCGAGCCTTTACAGACTTTAGGGTCATCGTCGCAACCATGTACACCGGGTGGTGAGCCACGTGGCTTGTTGGCGACCTCTCGGCCAGGTCGGGGCGTCTGGTGGCCTCGGCAGGATCTTCCGAGGCGTCGGATAAGTCCTGCGCTCGACCACAGGCGGCTGATCAGCCATCCATTGCTCATAGAGACGACGCTCTCGTCCTTTCAGAGTCTCATCACGACTCGTTGAGTAGGCCAACCTGCCACTCCTTGTACTTCTTAGAGTCCAACCTCGCGTAGCCGGTCTCACGCGGTAATTCACCATGCGGCACCCATACCATGACAGAGCCGACAGCGGCATACACCTTGCAGACACAATCTATCATTGGTTGAAAGCCTGAATTTCTTTGATTGGTCTAAAACGGCTAGTTTGAACCCTTCTCGCATTTTCATTTCGTGGTGGAGGTCATAATGGCGGCGCTCCTCAGCGCAATAGCGGCGTCGTGACCTGCGCTACACCTTCCCTCCAGGCTTCGCGTGCGTGTCATGCGGGCGTGCACAGGCGTGCGCAGGTCTCCAAGAGCGCGGGGAAGGCGAGGAGCTCAAGATTACGAAGGACAGCAGAGGCTCCAAGGGCACGACGGACGGGCGTCGTCGTCGGCGGTGGTGGCGGTGGTGGTGGTGGCGGTGGCCGAGGAGGAGGAGGAATAGGAGGAGGGGGAGGGGAAGGAGGAGGAGGAGGAGGAGATGACGGAGGTGGAGAGAGTGAGACAGCAAAAAGGCGGGAGGTCGAGTAGGAGTCGAAGAGGGGAGGCAGAGCGTTCGGCAGTGGAGAAGGAGATGACGGAGGTGGAGAGAGTGAGGCAGACCGCAATGACGCTGCAGAAAGGAGGGAGGTCGAGCAGGAGTCGAAGAGGGGAGGCAGAGCGCGCGGCAGTGGAGGAGGAGATCGTGCAATGCGTCAAGGAGCGTGGCGGTCACCGCTGAGACAGCCACGGAGGAGAGGGGACGCGACGGAGCGGCTGCCGCGTATGGTAAGGAGAAAAATGGCGCGGCGAAGCTAAAGGAACGAGAGGGCGCGTCTGAGGTGAGCGCGCGGCGTACTCGAGTCGTCGGGCCTGCTGGCGTCCGTGGACAAGGGAGAGTGGCTGCGGTTGAGGGCGAGTGCGGCGGGGACGAAGGCGCAGTTTGCGGGGATGAAGAGCGGGTGGCCTGCGGCGAGGAGGAAGCGTGCGTGGAGCTGGTGCGTCTCGTGGCGCCGCAGCTGGCCATGCAGAGCTGCCACTGCGTGTTGTGGAGGATCCTCGTTCGCGCGTCGCCCACCGTACCATTGACCATAGCTCTCATTCGCTTCCTCTTTTCGTATCGTTGGGGCGACCGCCACCGCTGGGCAGTAATTTCACCGCCTGAACGAGGCTCCGGGGTGGTACCCTGACCCGGGCTAGACTAGTAATCAAAGCCTCGGTCGGGTGTCCGTCACGTCCTTCATCATCATGTTCATCAATATCTGTCTCAACGAGACTTGCATCTCGGTGCTCTCCATTTTCCGTCAATTTCACACGTTCGTCACTCTTCAGGTCGTCAGGCCGTTTGCTTTCCCCCGTGAACGCGAACAGATAGTCCGCATCAACGGCAGGCTCAGCTAACTGTGGCAGCCCAATTGGGACCAACCCAGTTTCAGTTGGCGAGCTATCTAGTTTAAATGGCTTTCATACACCAGGCTTTGCAGCTCTGGCGGCAGATCCTTCTTGTCGACCTTGGCCTTCAGGAGCTTGGTGAGCTCGTGGATGGCTTCGCACTTTCCAGCGTCGTGCACCTGTTTGCACAGTTTGCACCGACGGAAACAGAAGTGCACCGAGTGAGACGGGCTTCCGCACGCGTCACATGGTCCATACTGGCGACGACCATCTAGTTCGTGGGTGTATGGGCCTCCTCCGTTCCTGAAGCGTCGGTTGTCAGACCGGCGAACGTTCCTTCGGCTGCTGCTCTGCGCTCAGCATCGTTAGCGGCAGCGACATGTCCAATTGACTCGTCCGAGTTGTAATCCGCCTCTGAGTCCTCGTTCGAACGTTGGTCGTCTGAGTACTGGCGCCCTTCCTCAAAGTAATCCTTGTTCACCTCAGCATCACGTCCTGGAGCGTACGAACCTTCGTTACGTGCACCGACCGAGCCTCCGACGTTCCATTCCGCCACCACATCGGCTAGCGCGTCGACCAAAGTCACTCGTGACCGGTACGGTGATCCATCGCGGTGGTCTCGGTTGCGGTCGTCCTCGCGACAGTCGTTGCGGCGGTCGTCGTCACGGTAGCGTCGTTGGCGGCGGTAGCCACTCCGAGAATCCTCGTTCGGCCTCGCATCACGTCGGTGACCGTCATCTTGACTCCGAGAGCGGCGGAACGACGACTCACGAGTTGACTTGCGATCGCGGTGACGCAAAATGTCGTTGGTCATGTCTTCGAGGCCATGGATGCTCTTGACCCGGACGTGGCACAGACGGCCTTTTAAGTTTCGGTCATCACATGTGACCAAGAAGTGTTCCACGTGGTCCTTCGCGTCGCGTCCACCGTTCTCAAACTGTACACCGGCATTGGGGGCGCAGCCGTTAAACCGGTTAAGGTAGTCACATACATGCTCCTTGCCCCCTCGCTCGGCCGAGTAGTACTGAGCCTTAGCAGACTGGGAAAACTTCGAGCAGTAGTACTTGATGAACGCCTCGCTCAGCAACTTCCACGTGCGTTTCGTCTTGCGTGGGAGCTGGCGGCACCGATGCAAAGGTCCATCTCTGAGCTTGAGTTCGAACGGCAGGCACCACTCGTTGGGTGGTGCATGTGTTCCCTTTAGCTCATAGATGAACGTTCGGAGCCACTGCATGGAGTGCTCGCTCTCGTCCCGCGTTCCATAGAACGGCTTGATATTGGCGAGAGGTAGATGCGTCGCAATCTCGAGCTTCGGGGTTCAGCTTTGGTTGTCGGTCGTGCTCAGTTCGCGACCTGACGAGCCCATTCGCTCGGTAGGTTGCCCTCCTAATAGTCGGACCCGAGATCGTCGTCACTGTCGGACGAGTCATCTCGGAGGCCGTAACGTCGGCTGGACCGGCAACCGGTTGCTCCGCGCGTGCCAGGCGTGGCGTACGAAGCCTCGTTCTCCCTAGCTAGACGTTCACTACGGTCCGTAGATCGTGGGGTTACCATGTGCGAGTCTTGCATTACGGCGAGGCTTCGCCCTTAGTTGCAAAGACTCCGTCATCCGTGGCCGCTTTCCGAGGGGTCGCTGGTAGCGGGACCTTCGATGGGTCTACCGCCTCCGAGGCTGAACTTTGCGCCTCGCGCACTGACGTCCGTCACTCTGAAAGCGCTACGCAGCTTCTTTCTCCACTTGGTTAGCGCCGTGGCCGCGGCAGTCGGCGTTCAACTCGCGAGCGCTGCCTCCGTCGGGAGGATCTGGGGCTCGCACCCCATTGCTCGCAGGAGGTCCACAGTGTTCTGGGCGACCTGCCGAGTGCTCGTTGAGTTGATCGGCGTGGCCATCGCCCCTCCGAGGTCCATCCAGATGGCCTGGCGAACGTGCTTCGGGGAGAACAACTGCATCCACCCACCCTTGGTCTTCATCATGTTCAGGAATTGGCCTAGAACCTTGTTGACCGCCGGAGTATCGCCGTTGAGGGGAGGGCGAGTGCCAACCGGCTTGGAGGATACCCGGCTCGGGGCCCGGCATGTCATTGAAGGTTTCGGAGAGGTCGCGGGTGATCGACCGCGATCCTCCACTGCGGCCTGCTGACACAACCGCAGCTTCCGAAGTATAATGGGCCTACTTTGGCTCACTACTTTAGCTTACACGTGTGCGCATGTGTATGGGGAAGCGTAGGTTTCTTTTACTTGAGTTAAGTATACTCGAGATCCACGAGTATACTTAAAACAAGATAAAGACTCCAAGTAGCGGGTTTTGGTAAAAGATGATAACTGCTATTTTTGATTTATGTTTCTGACTTCCTCAAATGTAATATTCTAAACTAGGAATCTGTCAACGGCTGGTTGGCAGGATTCTGCTAACATGCAAGTCACTCATTGGCTAAAAGATGCTGCTTTCAGCCAATAGGAATCCTAAATGTGTATGGACCACCCGTCGTAGTGGTCGTAAATGTATGTAGCCATTGGTGTACCTTACTCCAAGGTCGAGGAAGTGTTCAAACCTCTAACAGACATCGCATCTGTTAGAGTAGCAAGTGACTGTAGTCGCTTGTGCGTGTAACCCCGTTACACGAAGTCTCGGACATCACAGTCCTGACATCCCAGTCATCATCTTCTTCATCTTCCTTGGCGTCCGAGAAATCAATCGCCGTGTTGTAGCTCGCCGAACGCTGATCGATCGACTCCATCCGATCCGTCGCTGAGGTCGAGAACGTGCTTCCGGGGCGCACCGAAACCTCGTTGCGCGATCCACTCGACTTGGCCGGCGTCGCTGGTATCGCTGACTTGACTCCCTTCGCCATCTTCCCTCTTCTTCTGCTTCGCTTCCCTTCTTATTATTATTATTATTCTCCTCTTCGCTCGTTGGGGGTAAGACCTACAACAACCAAGACACACAGAAGGCCACACCAACCCCGGGTCGCGGCACCAGTTGTTATGTGGTAATACCAGTAAAATTCTCTTCTACCAAAAGGACACCAGCAACACGTTAACCCGCAAAGGTAAGCGCTTATTGGATCTAAACCTGAAGACCAGGAACGATCCCTTACACCGGGTCGGTTGGAAGCGCCTCTGTGCACCTTAGGTTGTCATCGGTCAACCCAAAAACCTGTACCACTTGCCACGAGCTTAGGCTAGGATACTATGTAAGCATTTCGCGCAACCCCACTGCAGTCCCTCAGAAAGGAAGTGTACCAAGGTGAAACCTCGGTAGGTAGACTAATACACTCAGGGACACTCTAATCCCACAAATATATACCGAACGATACTCTAATACCGTTCCTGCCTCTCCGACCACGCCAACTCTTGGCGCCGCCAAGGAAACTCCCGGTCAATTCACTATTAGCCCCCGACAGGCATCCACACGCAGCCGAGCGTGTCCAGGCACTACAATAAGCTAGCTACACTTAACGAAGTCGGACTTGACCCTTGTTGGCTTTGGGGGAAGACTGTCTTTTTATTACTGCGTTTGTGAGGCTCTGGGAGCCTCGTTCCGGTCATCCTTTGACTAGTCCTATGTCTCTTACAAATATCAAGTGTGAATGATCGCAACGAGGCGATCCTGGACACATCAAATGACACACTAATAAGTGCGGTCGAAGTACGCAACTAAATGCAACTGTACCAAAAACTGGGCACTATGAAGCCTCGTCCGGGGTTGTATTATGACCCGACGAGGCTCCTGCCACTATCTGTCACTCTACCGGGGATAATGGCGTTGGCCAATCAAAAGTAGCCGTCACCGTCTCTCGCCTGACTGCTCCTTGATCGCCCTTGATTGAGCTTGGTTTTTGGCAGGCGGGGCGATCTCCTTTGGAAACAGTCATATTCCAATACCACAGACGCTTGCTCGCGTGACCGTTGTTTATCACGGTGTAGGATGCAAAACAGGTATACCCCCGAACCATTTGCTCCCACCCTATGTGGGACAAAAAAGTATTAATGTGGGAATTTTCAAGATTTCCCACTTTTGAAGTGGTCTGGGCATTGCTCCCCAAAATCGCATGCCATTTCCTCAGCAAGTTAAAGTAGGAGTTTTTAATTCTGACACCCCCTTTTCGATCTTTATTGTTCACCCAAACACAAAATGTATAGTATCACTAGCGTCTGTTAACTGTTTGTTAGTGTATAGTGAATCTGGCTAGCATGTATATGGAGTGAACCGTGTAGTCGTTCATCTTGAAGATGTCTTAAGTCACTTACAGTGAGTTAGTGTTATTGTGAAAGCCCTTACGTGTTTGGGGTATACTGCTGGTCTCGATGACTCGATGAACTTTAAATTAATGTAATGTATGAACAGATGTGCATATGGTCGTTGAATGTAATGTGACTGAGGTGTTCGCCATGCGTTACAATTCTACTGTTATATTGGCATTGCTGAAGGCTCGAGTACAATTTAGCCTGGTACCGTGGCGGATATTTAACAATGCACCCCACAGACGTTGACACGCAACGATATGTATACCAGAACATAAAAGTTTCGCACGAAAGAAGGATGCTTTAAATGCAGTCATCGACTATATCCTTTTTTAAAGCTGGATATATAGATACCCTGATATTGATTCTGAGTACTATTTCTAATTTCACTGGTGTAGCGTTTCTTAGCTCAACAGGCAAAGATATTTTTATACCAAGGTTGAATTCGTACAATATTGCTGAAGCGAATGGCCGATTTATACAGTTCGACTATGGAGAAGGAAACCATGGCTAGATTCGCGTAGCTAGTGCTGCCTCAGATCTTGAGTGCATTTAACTAGGGGCGTAATTGATGAAGCGCACTGGTGCATTGTACGAACTGCGGCCTTTCCGGGGGAGGGACGACAAGAGTACCCTGTTAAGACCCTCATTGAGGGTACAATCGATTCTGTAATTCATTCAGGTCGCTATCCAGGTCAAGGAGCAGTAGCAAATTGATTTTATAATGGAATAATCGTGAAAGGGTAGAATCACCACTGCGTCTATAAACTTTTATTGATTAATGCATCTGTGTAATATCGGTGTGAAAACCTCGGATCCACACGAAATAAGGATGGGCGATTAATATAAGGGAACAGAATTTCGCGTACGACAGCCTTTGGTAACTAAAAAGAGCTTCAAGATGAGCTATTAAAATTGCGCCTAACTCCACTGCTAATCAGATTCATTATACACTACTTAGAAACAATTTGTAAACGCAAGTATTAGCAATACAGTTAATATTTGTGCGAGAACTACTGCCTTACCATCCATTCTATGCAATAACAAATAGGAAACTTGGCACAGAAATCGATACGTATTTATGCTTGTAACGATTACTTGAATCCCGATGAATATATCACATAAATTACAATAAAGCACGTGAAGACTACAAAGGTAGTAGCAACCGTACCTTATAGAAGGAGTGGTTAACCCCAGTCGGGCATTTCGCTAGGACAAACAGGAAAAATGGTAGGAAAAAAACCGAAAATGACTGGAGACAAGTATATCGTTGTTGTTGTCTTGAACGTAGTTGTACTTGTAGATCGTCAGACGGAGGGTCAATTTGAAAGTGGGGCCAACTCCAGTTCTTCATCCGGTTGGGTTCTCTTTTCCTACAGCCCCCGTAAACTGGTGGAGCTCAGTAAACTCACTAATCCTTATTATACTTTTCAAAAACCAAATTCTTGTACTTCATGCATCTGTTTCAATCCGAGATTAGAAACTCCGATCGGTATGTCAAAAGTTGGTACTTGTTCTAAACCACAACACTCCCACAAAAACACATGCAGCAGATACGCCCCCAATAATATAACTTATGGCACCATCCCTAGCGAATGTGCATTGTATGCTCTGTAAGCATGCGTCTTGCGAGCATATATCCGAACCGGTAAATTTGTATCTTACCATGCGCATTGTGGGGTGCAAATTGAAAAAGCCTATCCTTTTCACTAAACGTTTGACCTTATCTTTGTAATGACTTCAACAAACTTCTGAAAACTCGGATTTGATTTGACAATTTTATAACTGAGGCCATTAAGTCGCTTCCACTTTAATGATACCCCTTGAAACGAAAGACTGCATCGTGGGGTGCAAAACTTAAGTCAACTCTGACGGTTGTACTTGTCCTACTTATCGTAAGATCGGTAACTTGATGCAAATCAAACTTGATAGTTAACTCAGTGTATTTGTAGTGCCACGTTATAATTACTGTCTGTGCATAAATATCCCCTAAGGTTACTACGTACTCTCATTGCATCTTTCAGCGTCTAAGTTTCTCACACCCATAAGTTCACGAAAAGGTCAAGCGCCAATTGATGGATGTGCTACGCGGGGATATGGTGGTGATGACACGATGTGGAAACAGATTTTTTGTCTGCACCCATGTCCGACCCCATGGATACGTGGACCCTTCGATGAGCTGTGATTGGTCGCACGAGATGGAGATCCGGTAGAGACGAGTGTGACGTGTGGATTGTGGATGTGTGTGGAGATTTGGTGGGACCCGGCACTTGCAGCAAACATAGGCTCACAGGATTGGAGATGCGCACACCGCATGAGCGCTCATATTCGGTGTGGAGTCACGCATCCTGTCCGTCCGCCGACTTCCCTAACTGCAGGATAGGCCCAAGGCGCGAAAGTGTGGCCAGCGAACGTATCCTGGCCACTGCCTGCATTGGCTCAGTCAAGTTGTCGGGCTACCCCACTGAATCGGACCCACCAGATACGATCATGCTCACGCAAGACCCTGCTGGATGAGGCCTCGTGTAGTCCAGACCGGATCGTGGTGCACCCGGTGATGGCGTACCGAATG
>JAIKVJ010002462.1:0-10502 GCA_024679225.1 Phytophthora pisi
GAGGCGCAGTAGGACGAGGTCGTCATGAGCAGGCACCAGCGCCTCCGTCTGGGAATGCGCTGGGGCGTTGTCGAGGACGACAACGATCTTCTTGTCGGCGAACTCGTTCTTGTAGACGTCTGCCTCCTTGATCTCAGTGTACAGTGCCTCCACGAACGCAGCGTTCGTGTCCATTTTGATGCTGCCACGGTGCGTACGGTACGCAACCACGCCGAACGCAGAGGACACTGCACACTGGATCTGCAGGTTACCTCCTTTCGAAGGCGGCAGCTTCTCGACAGCCCGCTTCCCCTTCTTAGCACGTCCGCGCGTGAGCTTCGTGTACAAATTGAAATTTGTTTCGTCGAAATAGACCACGAGGTCGCCATCATCGTTGTGGCGGACAAGAGCTTCGGCATAAGCCTTCCTTTTCTCCTTGTTGACCTCACTATTGCACGTGGTGGGCTCGACACGAGTCTGTCGTACAATAAAAATAGCACGTGTGATTAGAACCGTAACGTTAAAATATACTCATGTGCTCACACATTGTACCTGTTTGACTGTAAAGAACATGCCCACGAGGTGGCGCGAAATCGTGGCCTCAGAGAGAAGCACATTAAACTCGCTCATGACCATGGTGCGTAGCGTGCTGAGCGTGTATGTGCAGCACTCGTCCAGCCACAGCTCCAAAGCCGCCTTGATCTCGGGCGTGACCTTAGTGGCCCGCGCACCCCCGCGCGGGAGGTCTTCGACGCGTCCAGTGCGCACAAGGCGCTCCGCCGTGGTCCTGGGGAACCGTTGTGACTGGCTACAGCACGCCAGTCACCACCTGAGCTGTGCGCGTCGAGGACGCGGCGACGCTCTTCAGGCGTGTGAGGCTTGGGGCTGGGCTTGGGGGAGGCGTGCGAGGACATCTGCGAGGCTGGAGGCTGATCGAAGAATGAAAACTGAAGCAGCCCCGCGGCGTCAGCTTCCACGGAGCGCAGCTCGTTTGGCGCGCGCGCGAAGTCTCCGTACGCGAGAAATTGATGGTTGTACGGCGAGTAGTGGTTTTGGTACACTGTACCTCACATTGAATGAAGGTTAGGCAGCTTTGTTTGTCAATTTCAGATTTCCGTTTCCTAATTTGGGCTTCTTGTGCGCCCCAAACTAAAACATGCCACCTTTGCTTGTCTAATTAGCTCAGGTAGACCGAGAAAAGGTGTAGTTTAGAGTTGGAGCTAACATCAGAATTCATTTTACTTTCCTTTGCATACTGGTGACCACAGGTCTACAACATGGGGAAGCGGTAAGATTTTAACCTCTGCCAGCAAGCCTGCTGGAACAGGCGTGACTAAACATCGAGCCAGGCTTTGTTTAGTCACAAACTCGCGCAACCAGACGACGGGGATTACGAACGAAGAATTATTTTAGCTAAGTAGGTGAAGCCGATTTTGTAAAGTTTAAGTAGGCTATGTAAGTAGATTGGTAACCATGAATTAGACTTATTTAAACTATCGCTCCGCGCCCCTAAAGGCTCGCAACGCTTGCTTGGACAGAATCCTAAAAAGCCTGCTTCGGCTCACACGCGTCGCCTCCGATTGCTAGTGGGGCAGGGGACTCGCTTCACTCGCTTTGTGCTACCATAAGTAGGAAAACAATCTACTTATATTTACACAAACGAGCCGTACCTACTTATGTAGGTTAATTCCAAGATTCAAACATATCCACACGACGATCTCACCTTTGAGAAAATCTGGTCACGCACCGCCGCACCTCCCTTCCCCCACGTTATCTCTCTCACTCAGTCCGGCATTTGCCTAGAATGAGCGACACCGTGTTCAGTAGTCAAGCCCCACTCCTCCCACTGCAAGGAAACGAGCTCCTGATGCCCTCTGAGTCGAGTTATCCGTGGTGGGATCCGTCCCTTGGCACTTTTCCGGATCCTCGAGACGTCCAACGACCTCACGGACCTTCCAAGCCACTGGACGGAGCTCTCGTACTCGAAGAAGTGGACAACCACGCGCTACTGGATGCCCTAGAGGGCTTTGGTGTCCCGCTCATGAGAGGGGGTGATCGCCAACCGCTACAGCAGACTAAAGAGGCTGAAAGAGCGTCTGACCCCACTCCAAGCAGCTTCGAGGAAGCTCAAGCCATCAAGCTGATGCAGCAACGAGCTAAAGCCACCAAGCGGCGCAATCGCCACCGCCAGCGCGTGAAGCAAGAGCGGCAGACGCTGAGGAGGCTCTCTTCAGCGCGGAACTCGAGGAGCTGCGGGCAAGGCGCTCTCAAGTAAACGCCATCGACCAGTTGAAGTGGCAGGCGCTAGCGTCCAAGCAACTGACCGCGCGACTGCAAGTGGAGGCTCAGCAGCGCCAAATCCGGATGGAAATCGAACGACGCACTGCTGTGCTGCAGACGCTTCAGGAGATCCTCGACACGCAGCAGTTCTTCAACACCTCGGCGCCTGTAAAGTGGGGAGACCAAGACATGAAGTTGTACGAGAGTTTCCAGTTTGAACTGGTAGCGGCGTATGCCCAGACCGACGCTGTTTTTCACGAGTGCTGTCTGAGCAGCGAGACTCCTACTGATACAAGCTTCTACGACCCTGTCCAGAGGCTCGATGTTGCCCGGAATGCCACGTACTTCGAGAGCACGTCTGCCTTCAGTATTCCTGGCGACTACCTGCGCACAGCTACCGCCATGTTCGACGCGATGCGCCAAGGACGTCGTAAAAATCCCTAGCGAAGCCTTTAGGAGACGGCCAAGAACCTTCCCAATACGATCGCAGTCAAGTTTGGCACATTTCACCACTGCGAGGAAGGGCAGGTGGTGTCTCTGACGATGGCCCTCGTGCTGCGCCGCTTTGTGGAGGCCGATCGCACGGTGTTTGTGTGGCGCAGTCTTGTGGAGGGCGAAGGCGACTTTGCTGGCACGTTTTTGGACGAGACAGGATGGAGCGTGCTTCGACCAGCGGCGTCGGGCTCGACGGACGTTCGAACGTGCATACGCTCGGTGCCCATGCACCGCAGCTTCCAATCAGCAGTCTCATCCAGCGACGCGTTTTTCGCTAAAGCGGTTGTGCGCGCCTCGCAGGAAGGCTCACTTAAACTCGCGCAGATTATGGCGGAGATGCTCCTCGACAACAAATGAAGTGAATGTGGCGCCAATTTGAGCCGAATTAATAGTTTCTTTGTGTACTAACGTTTTCTGCCAATACACACAATAACCACGCGCTTGTCCGTAACAAAGCGCTTCACCACTGCGCGCTTGAGGATCGACGCGGTTGATCCAGTAGCGAGCGTCTTCCTCAGGCGGAACTTGAGCGCGATCGTGTTGTCCGGATCAGAGACGTCCTTGTACGTCTGACGACCCCCTTGTCTGTGGGGCAGCTCAGCGATCCTCCACATGTTCGTGCACGTGTCCTCGAAGCTGAAAGGCTGCAGCACCTTGTGCATGTACTGAGTGTACTCGACTTCACCGCGTACAAGGTTGTGCTGGCGAATAGAACTCATACCGCCAATCGGCATCGACTCCATGCCGCATTCCTCAAGCACTTCGTCGACTCGAGCGTAAATTTCGCCCACTTCGTCCAGGTACGCTTGGACGAAAGCTGCGTCCGAGGATTTCAGCTGCAGCCACTTGTACATGTAGTTACCAACTTGGTAGGAGCTCGTAGAAGAAGGGAGAACCGCGCAGAGGTTCTGAATGTACGCGCCTTGGGATTGAACCGCCGCCACAAGCCGCTGCTGCTCCGCCTTGGACCTCAGTCGTTGCTCGCGCTGCACGCCGGTAAGGTCTCTCCAGAAGTTCTTGTAGAGCGCGAAGTCTCTCCGCTCGCTCGTTCTCCTGCCCTCTCTCGCATCGATCAACTCCCTCACTCTCAGCGACAACGTACTCTCCAGTCGCTTGAGCTCTTCGCGCTCATTCTTGACTCGGTCGCGATAGCGTTTGCGACGATTGTCACCACTCCTCTCGTCTCCCCGGGGCTTCTTCTGTGTCTTGAGCGACGCCTTGTCGCAGTCGCTGTTGCTGCCGCTCGTCTGGCTGTGGCTGTCTCCATCCTCCGACGCACACTCAAATACCCCAGTCAACTTGCGCGGCGTGGCCACGGGTCGAACGCTGCTGCTGGGGTCCAGGAAAGTCGCCACCTCGTCGAGGAAGTCCACGTCCATGGTTTCTTACGCGGACTGACAAACTGGATTACGTAGTGACCGTCCTATCCGAAGGATAACTTAACTTAACCCTCCTGCTCCGTACATGTAGACCAATCAGTTGTCTGTCTTTCGCGTGAGCAGATGCTTACCTGGCCTTCCTGGTGGTCTGAGTGTACAGTAGGTCTATTTAATAGGCTCCAGGTCACCTGAGGTGACCAGCCAGGTGGTCTTATCCTACCCGGAGTAAAATAACTTTCTAGGCGATCGTTGTATCAAAGCACAACTACGCAGTACAAAATACTGAGTTATCTATTACGCATTACTCGTCAAGAATAGCCCCAGTAGCAGCCCTCCTAGCGCACTACTGAGCTCCTCCTCGTCCTCGTTGACCCTGTCTTCCAGCAGTTGCCTGAATTCGTCGATCATATCCTCGCTCGAGCCGCCGATGGTGCTGAAAGTCACCGGCACTTGCCTCACCAGCGCCTCCGCCCATGTGCCAAAGCCGGGTGCGGATGGAATTCGCGTGGTTTTTGGTGGGAAACCTAGTGGTCCGTTAAGTTCGCACCTCGTCGGCGGATCGTCGAGTCTTTTGAGGCCTCCAGTCTTTGTTCAGATGTTTGTCAAGCTTGATCAGCGTGTCGTCGTCGCGAGGGCAACACGATCACCGGAAGACACGCCTCGCCGGGGGCCAAAGCGTTCTTGCACTAGCAGTTAGAGGCGCAGGAACGAATTCGTGAAAGCGAGCGACGCCAGGCTGTCGCTCCTACTCCTCACGGCCGTGCGTCTCAAGTATTTGGTAGCGAACCCGCATCTCTCCTGCTTTAGGCGGTATATGTGTAATTGTAGCGTGCTCGAAAGCGTTAGATGTCTATCGCGGAGCAGGACATGACTCGAGAAGAAGAACTTCGAGCTCGCGCTGACGGCGAAGGGAGCTGAAGGCAGCAAATTTTGTTTTTGTTTTTTTGAAGTTCTAGTTCACTGTAACGCTACATCTAGCTCCCTGCCTTGCTTACGAATGAAATGCATTGTGAATTGGGAGCCCGAATCGCTGAGCACAAACGCTTCTGCATTAGCTCTCTTCAGCGACGACAGGGGACTGACTCGATTCGTCGCTGCAAGTGACATCGAGCCCTGATTGTCTGGAAGCCACGATGAGCTGGGCGAGTTCTTCGCATTCCAGAAATTCGTTAGCGCCATGCTCGAAGACCACCAGCCACTTGTAGATGCCTCCATTTTGCGAGTAAGACAGGATCTTTCCCACAGCAAATAGTTCCTCCTCTTTTCCGTTGATCGACATGGGCATCTCTTTTGCAACCTTCCACCCGTGGGTGTAATGAGGCTGTTTTAGCATACGCTTGATCAGAGCTGGCACTGTGAGCGTACGATTGTTCGGGTCATCCGCATACGGTGCGCCCGGTACTTTGCGCTGTCCTCCGCTCAGCTTAGTTGTTGGAAGCGTCGCCATAGCCATGAACGCGGGATGAATCCCGTTCCGCGTTCGGGACGATGGCTGGCTTGAGTGTTGTCCACGCTTCTCAACGGCGTACTCCTTCTTTCCCGAATCATCCGACTCGAACCAGACGACCCGCATGAAACGCGTACACTTCTTGTGCTCGACACAATAGTACACCTTCGCTTTCCCGTCCTTGCCGCTGTTGTGCTTGTAGACGTAGCTGTGCGCGTCGTACATCTGAAGCGCGATAAAGGCGCTCGCCTCGGTGTCGTGTGTCGACACGCGCTGATACCGGGCGCGCGTAGAGGCTTTCGCTGGGACCGGAGATGTGGAAGCCCGGTCGGCCATGGCGGAAGTCCCGTTGAAAAAGCAAGTCCACGGCAAACTGCAAGAAATGGGGACTGGCGTTGGCATAGTATTTGGCGCGAAATCGCTCAAGAACTGGCGGGAGACCTCTACAGGCACACACGTCCACGCCGTATCAGCCTTCCTCATCAGCACTACTTAAGTATCCTACCGAGTGTCTAAAAGGCACATCTGAGTCGCCTGTGCATGCACAATGGCGTTGTAAATGAAGATACTTGGTGCATCCGCCGATGCGAACTTCGCACCACGCTAATTCCCACCGTTTGGTGCGTAAAAAAAAACCACGCGAAAAACAACTCGTCCCGCCAAAGCCGTCGGGGGTTGGTCGTGATCGACACCAGCCCGTCTCGTCCGAGTGCAAGCCACGTAGAAGTCCTTCTCCTTCCGAGTAAATCTTCCACACGTGGAAAACCCTGCCATCCTCGAAGAAGCGGCGAACCGCTAACCTCTGCAGCACCGACACTGTCGAGCCAGTCGCCAGTGTGCGCGTGACGCGGAACTTGACAGCAATCGTGTCGTCCAGACTCGCTGCGCCTCTGTATTCCTGTCTGTCCTGCACTCGATGCGGATGGCCCACAATCTTCCACGACGAACTGCACGTGCCGTCGAACTCGAAGGGCTGCACGTTCCTGTTGACGTGCTGGAGGTAGTCCACGTCGCCGTTGGGTCCTTGATGTACCGAATTGATGACTCCAACGGGCGAGTTGCCCATTTCGCACTCCCGAAAGACTTCTTCCACGCGCGCGTAGCAGTCGTCGACGTCTTGTAGGAGCGCAGAGAACACGGCATCATCCGAGTGTCGGCACATGCTTTCGTCCTCTAGAGCCATATCACCCTCTCGAATTTGCCTCATCTTTAGGAGGTGGTCGATGTACAAGGCCTGAGCTTCAGTCGCTGCTACGAGTCGCTTCTGCTCAGCCTCAGCCTTCTCGCGCTCTTCGCGTTGCGTGGCCGCACAGTCTCGCCAGTAGTAGTTGGAGAGCTGCACGCTCACGCGCCACGTGCCAGCGTTGCTCTCGATGCCTTGCTTCAGCCTCTTGAGCTGCAGCGCCAAGTCGTTCGCCTCTTGTTGCAAGTCTTCACGCTCGGCCTTCCGTCGCTGCCGCTGCTTGCGTCGTCGGAATGCCTCTTTCTCGCGTCGGAGCTTGGCGGACTGTAGCAGCTCATCGGTCTTGTCGTGGCAAAGGGGTTGACTGAAGTCGACCAAATCGGTGCTTGGAGGGCCGTAGTAAGCAGCGACTCCGACTGAGTCGTTCATGTCGAGAAACGCGGCGGCCTCGTCGGAGAAGGCGACGTCCACTGCAGCGAGCTGTTGCATGACTCAGACGTCGGTCTGGGCTTCAAGCTGGTCTCTTTGGTTACATGCATGACAAATCGACAAGTCAGCCTGCTCGTGGTGTACCAAATCACACGCGAGACCCCTCTGCCGGCTCGATTCACTCAGCTGCTCCAGCATACGCCTGTACTTTGCTATGTAGAGGGTATCAAACGTGATAACCGATAAGAAGCGGAAGTATAGCGGAATACCTAGAGCTGATAGGAATGTGTTTGAGAGGGTATAAGCTAATTTACATGTACCACACTTTGTGGTTAGCCAAGGTCACTCACTCTTTGTCACATCAGGCTTTTCCTCCACCTGGGAACGTGACACGTACACGTTCAACGTGTGCTCACCACCTGTCCAATCCGCTTCAAGTCGACGCCACAGTTGTGGCTCAGCTGTGGTGTGACAGCATGACTTGCCCCGAATAAGTTATCGGTCATCCCCCGGTCGATGCGGTGATCTACTGGAGTGGATTAATCCAGAAAGGGTGATCCCAAACCTCTTCCCGATTTTGTAATGATTGCACCTTAAAACAGACATATCCGGATATATTTGCGTTGAACCATTGCAGTCATTTCACACCAATTCGGAATATTGCTTGCGCCTTGATCCTTCCTGTAAGAAGCAGTCTATTAGAGCCTCGATCATCGTGTGACCACTAAGAGAAAATTCCAATGGGCGTTACTTGAGCTGGGAAACCGGTAGTACATGTTTTAATACATGCTTATATAAAGCAAGTATTAAAACATGTACTACGCTTATATAAAGCATGTATTAAAACATGTACTACCGGTTTCCCAGCTCAAGTAACGCCCATTGGAATTTTCTCTTAGTGGTCACACGATGATCGAGGCTCTATGTATATATGTAAGGTGAAGTAACAGTGTGCTTTGGTATCTTCACTAAGTAAGCTGCGTGGGTAGATGCCGAAGCGAGAAAATAGTGCTCGATCATGTCATCTTTATCTAACAGTTTCCATGCTCGACAGCGTCAAGTCAGGCTTTGGCTAATGTGATGTTGTCTGCGGTACGAGCAACTTTTTTGACGATTTAATCTCTCTGATGCTGTCCATACAGCTGTCTTCCTAGGATCCTGGCTTTATCCTGGTAGTGCTACGGCAGTAGTACAGCCCAATATGTCCACACAAAAGGTAGGTATCGATTCAATACAAATTTCAAGTACAACCTCCTTATATTTTTTGTTTTTGGCATAGACATCGCAGATTTTCTATGTATTGCAGGTGTTTTACGACTTTGTATTTAAATTATAAAACTATACAGGGGTCAAATGAAGGCAGAATATGATATATTGCGGTATCGATTTGGGCGGGGTTCTTTATGGCTTCTATAGCTTATAGCTTGCCTATTGCTTGGCTTTCTCATGCATGCACCATTGCTCTGCTTTCAGCAACCATTCTAGCCCGTACATTAAGTATGGGCTAGATGGTTTTAAAGCAGTCAACGATTTCCCACTACGCTTGAAGCATGCCCCGCTGCCGCTTCAAGCAGATCAAGTTGCTGAAGTTAGACGCACAAACGCACGTAGAGCAGGAACTTTTTCGGCATAGTGCCGCGTGGCCGGCTCAAGCCACATAAATCAACAGGAACCGTGGAGACGAGCGACGATGGTTGAGAACTGGCCTTGGTCGTCTGCTGCACCGATGCATCGCGCGCCGCACAACTCCGCACCGTGATGCATGTAGATGTAGATCTGTACAGTAACACACATTCGACCTGTGCGAGTGTAAAATAAAAAGAGATGAGTAGGTATGTAGATGGTTTAGCAGCTCGCTCCGACGACACGGCAGCGAGCACGTGCCCTTAGAGAGCGGGGCCCACCGTACCGCCAAAGCTCGCCGCTTGATGCGTTGTGCGTAAATGCGTGGATAGAGTAGGTAGCAGCTCGCTCCGACGACACGGCAGCGAGTATGTGCCCTTAGAGAGCGGGGGCCACCGTACCGCCAAAGCTCGCCGCTTGATGTGTTGTCTGTAGATGCGTTGTGCGTAAATGCGTGGATAGAGTAGGTAGCAGCTCGCTCCGACGACACGGCAGCGAGTATGTGCCCTTAGAGAGCGGGGGCCACCGTACCGCCAAAGCTCGCCGCTTGATGTGTTGTCTGTAGATGCGTTGTGCGTAAATGCGTGGATAGAGTAGGTAGCAGCTCGCTCCGACGACACGGCAGCGAGTATGTGCCCTTAGAGAGCGGGGGCCACCGTACCGCCAAAGCTCGCCGCTTGATGTGTTGTCTGTAGATGCGTTGTGCGTAAATGCGTGGATAGAGTAGGTAGCAGCTCGCTCCGACGACACGGCAGCGAGTATGTGCCCATAGAGAGCGGGGGCCACCGTGCCGCCAAAGCTCGCCGCTTGATGCGTTGTCTGTAGATGCGTTGTCTGTGCGTAGATGAGATGACTGCGGTTTGAAGTTGAACTGAAAGCTTGGTCATTTACCATCTTCTTCGTACTTATCTGCGTGGATCCATTCAAGCTATTTGTTTGGTATCTGCACGGTAGAAGTCGCCGCAGCAGCGGAAATGTGTAGCTAGTGCGGTGCACTCGCAAGACTCTGCTATCCCTGGTTAAATTGACCTCCTGTACGTCTACCTGCCATTCGGCTGCCAGGGGTTTGACGGGGAAACAACGGTGCAATCACCGTCGGATCAGCGGTTCGCTCCCTGTGATTGCCGTTAACTCTTTCAGTATAACATGTGTAAAGACAAGATGGCCACTACGCAGTTCATAATTCGTGTGCAGCAACAAAGTTTGTCACTTCCTTTCTTTCTGCTACTGAGATATAATGACCAACGAGTCAACCCGTAATTATTTAGTATTTTCTAGATTTGTATTGTTTTTAGTATTAAAGAAAGCACTGCCAGTCCAACCCTCTAGTTTCGTACTTAAGTACTGTATAAACACCAGCCAGTTGTGCAACCTGGTTTGCTACCGGGCTCTGATTGGCTAAATATTGTACCGGTCAACTTGACGGCCAAGTGCGATGCCAACATGTACAGCAGTCCTGAATACGTTGCTTGTTGGTTAATTAAGAGCCTACAGCGTAGCTGTATGTAGCATTACTTTTCTGTAATGATCCACATTATGTTTATAGTATATGATACGTGGGTTTAAAGTTGTCGAAAGCCTACCATATTTTTGCCTGCCATCACTTGCATATTGTTCTATAGGGATGTAAAAGCGATCACCCCTGCAGCCCACTTGTCCTTATGATCACTATTACAAGCTCTACTGG
>JAIKVJ010002464.1:0-10051 GCA_024679225.1 Phytophthora pisi
AAGGTCTTCACGCTCAACATGAGCGGCTTGGGTCTCGTTCCCGCGTCGGATGACGATGCGGGCGCTTGGGGCGCCGCGGCCGTTCTAGCTGACAAGGAGCTGGGCATCTGTGCCTCCACACAGACACCAGAGGACTTCCAGTTCCTCACCGATCACATCGTGCACGTACGTATCCTCGCCCACCTATGTGTTGCCCCAGGAAGTGATGCTGTTTCTAAGCAGAGATTTGGCTTTCTTGCTCTTTAGTCGATCGAGGCGTCCAAGACTGACACGTTGGCTGATGCACGGGCGCTTCTCAAGCGCATGCGTCGTCCTGAGCTGTACGAATTCATTGACGAATACCTCCTGCTTCCTGAGTTGATGTCGCGTATTCCGCGTTTCACCAGCGAGGAGCTGGCGACACAAACTTCCTATGACGGTGTGACCTTGGATCCCGAAGACATCATCGTCTCGGATGGTCGACTGAACTACAACTTCGAGGATCGCAACCCGGTGGACAACGTCTCCTTCTACGCGTCCAGCGATCTCAACTCCAAGTTCCACATTCCGAAAGATCAAGTCAGCCTGCTTTTCCCGGAGAAGGTAGGCTTGGCATTTACCCAAGTGCGTGGCGTATCTTTTGCTAACATTATTTCTTGTGATAATTGGTAACAGTTCGAGGAGCGAATTATCCGCATGTACAGCCGAAACAAGTCACCCAAAGTCCATGCTGCAATCCAAGTACGAAACTGCTATTGTTATGATTCAGCCTGATGACTCCGAGAACTGACATTTCCCTCTATTTACTTTTACAGCACGCCTTCCGCAGCTACATTCGCCAGTTCAGCACCACTCTTCCGCCTCCGTCGCCGTCCTCGAAGGTGCGCTACATTTGTATTCAGTATTCATGCAGATCTGTAGTCTCACGTTCTTGTGCAGATCTATGGCAAACAGATTTCTGACAACGCTCAGGCCTCCAAGAGAAAAGCTGTGAGGAAACTACCAGGTATGTCGATTTCTAAATTGTTGCGTTCTACCTGGCAAGATAACTCACGACTGCTTTCATCTTCACCTTACAGTGCTGCCAGAAGCAGACACTGAGCATGAGGCAAACGGCAACAGCAGTCCCTTGGTATCATCGCCCGTTAGCAAACGCCTCAAATCTGATGCCGACGAGAATTAACCTTCATGGTGGTAGGTACCATTTACGTCTCCTGTAGATACCCGATCATAACGCCATTGCCAATGGCCCAATGATATCTTGTCTATTTTACACAACATAGAACTCCCAGCGCAAATGTTCTTAGCTTCCAGCAACCTTCTCCTCAAGTCTATCCACTACGTCGCGGAAAAGCGGGTCGAAGAAGCTCCTCCACTGGACTCGTACGTCTCGTCCACTCCGGAACTCGTGCCAGTTGCAGCCAAGATACTGACACAAATTCCGATATCCCCAGCGATAGCGTCGTCGCGGGAAGATCTCAATGACCAGCGTCTCGGGCCGAGTCCACATTACGTTAACCATGCCTGCGCCGTGCATTCCGATCACGACGTCGCTGTCCACCATTGCGCGCATCTGATCGTGCATCGTCATGTTCGTGAACTCGAGAGACTGGAACTTGCACTCGCCGAAGCGCTAAGCACCACGGTATTCTTCGCGCATGCGGTCTACAACTTCGTCCTCATTTTGCCACACGCGCTGTATCCGTCGCCCGCCGTAAGGTCTTCGCGAAATGATGGTGACCAGGCAGCGTCGAGGGTCAGCATTGGCATTGCGTGGAGTCACTGCCATGCTTTTGAGTGCAGCATCTCGGAAATCTGCGATCATAGCGTTGGCGTGGCACGGCTGGTTGTCGTCCAGGTGGCTCATGAGCGGGCCCGTGACCTCGTAGGGAGGCAGCAACGCCGACTCGAAGTGCACGACTTGATCCTGAAATACTTCGCCGCCGATGACAGGCCGCTCAGGCCCGAGAAGAGCATGCCGCAGTTCATCAACTGGAGTGGGCAACGCTCGATCCAGCGTCACGAGCTGCGTTGAGTTCCGTTCCCAGCCGATTGTCTTCATCATGACCCACGCGTTGAGCATCGCCGAGATCTGGAAGAACGGGTTGTGGTCGTCCTTGCGCACCATTACCACTGCCCGCTTCAACGTCAGCTTGTCCCCCACAGTGTCCTGGAATGGCTCGCAATTCGGATCCTTGTCACTCGGTCCGCCAGCGAAGTAGTCCTTCCAGATATTCGTAGCTCCGTGCTCTCGGTCTTGAAGCTCGGTGCATCTGCAGAACGCAAAGTTTTTCTTGTACCTGAAACTCGGATCATGTCCACCGCCATTATCCACCAAGCTGTCGATGTCCTGCGCTATCTCCGCTCCTCGAAGATCCAGCGCGAAGTTTTCCAGCTTCGTCGCACTCACGCCCGCTTCAGGCACGTGAGAGAATGTGTACGACGACCCGTTTTCATAAGTACAAAAAGACTGGGATGAGTTGCTCAAGCGCTCGATCAATCCGTAGTCTCTAGCATAGCGACACTCGTCCTTGGATCCTTTGTTAGGCGGCCAATGGATCGGTGGAGCCATGAGCTCCACGACGTCTTCGACTTGCTCGGTGTCTTCGTCCTCGACTTGAACCTGGTGGTGGATCGCTTGCTGGAAGTGTTGAATACCAACAGGGAACATCTGCAACTCCTCGTCCTTAACGAATTCGATGGTACCATTAATCCGCACGCTGACCAACAGGGAACATCTGCAACTCCTCGTCCTTAACGAATTCGATGGTACCATTAATCCGCACGCTGCCGCTTGAGCCGACACTTGGATTCGAACTGGAACGAGGCGAGCGTTTCAAACACGTTGAGGAATGACACGAGCACCATAGCGGCGACCAAGCCGCCCCACAGCCACAGTCGTCTCCTTGAGCATGGCGAAGCACCCGAATTGGGCGGCACTTTCGTCATCAGCTGGTGCGCGGCCATCGCTCCAAGCTCAAGCAAGACGAGCGACGCGAGGCGAGATCAAGAATGACCGAAGGGATACCGCTCAACGGTCTCAAGTCGCAGAGAAGTGTCCCGAAGTGATTGCAACCATCATTTAGTTTCAGTATGTGGAAAGCGATTTCAGGGTGCTTAGTCAAGGATCCAGGGATGGATCCTTTGCGCACAGGTGTTGGCACCGGAGAGGCGGTACAACGGTCCAACGCATGATCAGCGTCAGTGGCTGTTGATGCCCAGAGCCACGACTATCTAAAGAGCTTTAGTACGCTGAACCAAACTCATACACTCAAGATATTTATTTCGTTGGAGCATATTCGTTGCGTTCACTCTACTACCCTTCCTCTCTCTCTCTCTACGTCGAATTCGCTTCCACCACTGGGTGAGCGATCATCCAGCACTGCTTGGCGCCCTCGTCCACGAAGATTTCGTCGTCGATGCAGCTGTAGCCGCACTTCTCGTAGAAGCCCTTCTTCTCGATCAGAGCCGCCAGGATGAACAGGTCCACGCGGTCGCGGATGTAGTCCTCCACTGCATCCATGAGCGCCATGCCGTAGCGCTTGCCACGACACTCGGAAAGCACCGCTACACGGCTGAGCTTCGCCTTGCGCTTGGCGTCGTCGACCACCACGCGCGCCACAGCCACCACCTTGTTCTGCTCCACGTCCGTGCCAATGAAGTGCAGCGCCGACGGGTGCACGTCGTCGTCGTCGAACTCGCCCTCCTCCTCGAAGTGCTGCTCATGGATGAACACCTGCAGTCGGATGGCTCTGGCCTTCTCCCAGTCCTCGGGGGTCTTCACGCAGGTCACCAGCAGAGTCATTGAGGGCCGTGTTGAGAATTGAAGTGCAAGTGTGGAGTCGATTGCAGATTTGAAAGTGACAAGTACGTGGCAGGGAGTCAAACCAGTTGATCTTGAAGCGACACTGGTTTTGTGCTTCCTGGTTTTGCCTTCCTGGACTACAAAATGGATCCAAAAAGCTCATCGAAACAAAAAGCTGATGAGTACCCTATCCTCGTTCGGATGGCTGGCGGCGTTATTACGTCCCATCCTTGCGGGAGCGCTACAAACTGGCAGACGAAGCTTCCGTTCCACCGAAGTATGTTCTCTTCGGATGAATGGCGAAGTCAGCTGCGTTTTCCGCGCACGATGCCTTAAAAACAGTAAAGGCTTGTCAAATTACATATTCCTCTAAATGGATGCTATTAATTTATATACTGCCCCAAATAAAAGGTGTAAACAAAGTTTCTAGATTTGATATGGAAAAGAAAACGATATATAGTCGTAAATCGGCTTAAGAAGGGGCTGGGCTAACGTCTCTTGGATCTGTCATTCTGCGTTCTGCACCAAAGACGGTCAAGTCACGATGGAGCTTGCGCTGGAGCCCGAGTCCCCCGAATCTCTGCAGGCCACACTCGCCTTCATCGACGAAACAATGGGGGATTCAAGCCCGAACCTCTCACAGCAATTCAATGACCCACTGCAGTCGTCCGACAGTGACGACTGGGAGACGTCACACTTGCTGGACGACTTCACCACCGACGTGTCCTCGGACGCGTCTTCACCTCGACTTCCAGCCGAAGCACTCAGGCCTCTCCAGTCCCCAGCCTCCACTGTCACCCCATCAATGCCGCCTTCGGACGAGTCTGCAACCCGCAAAAAGCGCCGCAACTACAACCCAAACAAGGCGCGTGAAGACCTCAAGCGAGAGCTGACCTACCTGCGTGGCGAGGCGGAGGAGTTGGAGGTGAAGCTGCATCAACTGCAGACCATCAAGGTCGCCAAGACCAGAGAGGGCTCAAGCGCCTCGACAAGACGGATCACGGACAGTGCTAACCGGCAGCCGTTCGTGTGGGAGCAAACCTGCGTCCGCCAACTGGAGTGCAGGTTGAGGTCGGAGCGAGAGAACGCGCACCTGAAAATGCTGCTGGAGGGGCAGACCCAGGTCGCTAAGAGCTTGGAGAAGCTGCTGAACAAACGCACCACACTGCACCCTACCGAGACTTCAGGCAGCAAACGTACCACACGCATTCAAGTGTCGAGGACGGGGAGTGAGGTGGTGGACGCTGCAGTCTTCGAGGAGCTGGCAGATGGCGTGGAAGCTTCGTACCGTGAAGTGGAGCGTGTGTTCGAGTCCAGCGGCCTCGAGCTCTCGGACGTCACCTCACGCAAGGCGCAGATGCGTGACAGCACCGACGGTATGTTCCTCGAGATCTTCGACATAAAGATCCTCCCCTTCAGCATGTTCGCGACGGGCGAAGCGTGGTGGCGCCGCTGGAACCACTTCAATCCGAACCGAGGCAGCTGCTACCGCCTGGAGAGCACGGACGACAGCATCGTCGAGCACTTCGGCATGGAGATGAGCGACACCAAGACCAAGACGAGCGCCAAGTTCTACGTGCAGCAGATTCTGCGTCGGCATGTGGAGGAGGATCGCGTTGTCGTCGTCTGGCAGTCACACATTGAGCCACTCGAGTTTTCGCACAAGAAGCTGGCGGGAATCCGTTTCCGCGAGAAAGGGTACGTGGTCATTAAGCCCCACGAGGTAAACGAGGATGAACCGTACACCCTCGTGAAAACCTGCCACATTATTAAGCCAGATCTGTCGCTGCAAAGACTGAAGAAGGATGCTAGAACTGGAGCGCTGGCTGAGTTTGTGTTGAGCGCTACCGTCGCAAACATTGCTGCCAGCGCCGAGATGATTGAAGGCTTGCTGGTGGACGAAGCTCTACAGCAACGTAGCAAAATGTAAAAGATGGAGTGGCCAAACAGACAAAAGTACATTTTTTTTGCCAGCTTATCGCACGAGTGTGCGGCTAGAGAATCTCCCTGCTTCGAGCAAACCAACCTCTCAAATATTCCTAACGTCACAGCAGGTTGTTGGCCTTGAGCTGTTGAGTGAGCAGCTCTACCGTCTCAGCAGAGCACTCGGTCAAAGGCGATCGCACAGTAGACGAGCAACGTCCCAGCAATTCCATCGCCTTCTTGATCGGCACCGGGTTTGGCTCCACGAACAACGAGTTCACCAGGAGAACCTACCCGAAAGCATAACATTAGTGAAGTTAGAGCTATCAAACCCACACAATTCTTGGAAGAGGACACAACTCACATTGGCCTCGTGAGCCTTCCTGGCTGCTGCGAAGTCTCCCTTTTCAATCGCCTTGGTAATCGCGAGCACTCTGGCCGGTGCAGCATTCGAGAGGATGCTCATGACACCTACCGCTCCACACGCCATCATAGGCAGCGCCAGATTATCGGCTCCACAGACAACAGGCAGGTCGCACAGCGCCATGACGTCCACAGCATGCGCCACCGAGTCCGTGGCGTCCTTTAACGCCGCGATGCCCGGCACCTTCGCCAGCTCTGCGATGGTCTTGGGCTCCAGCGGCACTCCAGCACGACCAGGGTTGTCGTAGATCATGACTGGCAGACCAACACCCGCAACACGACGGAAATGCTCGTAGAGCCCACGCTGCGAGGTGCAGACGTAAGGAGGAGCAATGACCAGACAGGCGTCGGCTCCTAGCTGTTTGGCCTCTTGTGCCAGCTTCACGGCCGCCTCAGTGGACAACGCACCCGTGCCTGCGATCACGGGGACCCGTCCATTGGCAAACTTGATGACAGTCTCGATCACCTTCAGCCGCTCTTCGTCCGACACGAGAGTGTTCTCACCTGTAGACCCCATCTACATACAGCAATCGTTAGCAATTGGGACTATTGTTTGGATATAGTGTGCTACTCACTGGCACAAGTCCGTCGATGCCCTGCTCGATCTGCCACTCGACCATCTTCTCCAGACTCGCATAGTCCACAGCAGAGCCGTCGGGCGTGAACGGCGTCACCAAGGCCGTGTACGTTCCGTCGAAGCGCAGTTTCGAGGCCATGGTAGCTGAGAAAGATCTTGTCGAGACGGCGCCGATTGAGTTATGAAGCGACGAGCGTCCGGCGAGGAGAGAGCGGAGACTGGAGCGTAGGAACTGGCGATGCATCCTGAGCTGGTGACAGCCTGGTAGTAGCGTACTGGCCACAAGAAGCTTTGTGGAGTGACTTGGAACAGCAGCTTCAAGCTGAGCCCCTCGTCCAAACACCGGATCTGGTGAGGAGTTTCACCTATCCCCAGGGGATTATTTAAAGTAACAGAAAAATAAATAAATACAATAAAACATAAAAATAATGAATCCATGCAAACTATTTTTCACATGCCAGTACGTCGTTCGACTGTTGCGTAGAGCGCAGAGAGATGACCACGAACACAGCTCTCGCCCACTCAGCGAAATTGGGATTGCGGGATCTCTGCGCCCAAGCACAGAGTCCGTTAGATATGGGCTACAGTATGCAATACGAAACTCAAGTAAGCTACAACGCAAAACACGCCTACTTCAATCGGGGACAAGTAGAGCAGCCACCACGACAAACCCCACGTGTCGTTGCTCAATACTTCACACTCCCACTTCGTGTTGCTGCACTCACTTCCAGCACTTGCTCACCGTGCGCAACTACTCGTTGTCCGGCACGGGCAGCACGTTGAGGCGCTCGCGCAGCTTCACAAACTGTTGCGGGCCGAACGGCTTTGTGAAGACGTCCGCAAGATTGTCTTCACTCGGAATGTACTCGACCGCGAACACGCCGCGCTCCACGAAGTCCTTGATCTTGTGGAACTTCAGGTCCACACTTCTGACCTTGTAGCCACTGCTGACCTCCTTGATCACTTGGATCGCTGCCTGGTTGTCTTCGTAGAGGATCGTCTTCTTTGTCCGTTGAATCTTCAACTCAACGCACAAGTTGTGCGTCCACATGATGAGATTGGAGCACTCACTGGCTGCAACAAACTCCGCACTGCATGTATCATCGGTCACGATCGGCTGCTTCCTACTCTTGTAGGCAAACGTGCAGCCGTTGAGCTGTAGCACGTAACCAGTGATAGAACGACGATCATCTTTCTCGTTGCCGAGATCAGCATCTGTATAGGCCACTCGGAGACACCGGCTTGTACCACACCAGTCCGTGCTCCCGCGTACCCTGCAGGTATCGGAGAACACGTTTCGCCAGCACGAAGTGCTCTGTCGTGTAGCACATCAAGAACTTGCCCAACGTTCGCACTGCGTTGGCAATATTTGGCCGAGAGCAGCTGACCAGATACTGAAGCGACCCAACGATACTTTGGTAGTCCACGTCCGGGTCAATGTTCACGCACACCAACTCCTTGTCCGGGTCGCCCGGGAGCGGGAAGTTGCCCTTGACCTGCGGCGTCGCCACCGCCTTGCACTTCGACATCTTAAAGCGCTCCAGCAGCTGCGCCACATACCCACGCTGCGAGATAGACAACATCTTACCAGGGACATATCGGATCTCCATCGACAACAGGTGATGCAAATCTTCGAGATCTTTAATCTTAAACTTTCTGCTAAGCTCGTTTATCACAAGCTTGATGTTCTCAGTCGTTGCCGCGATCACGATGTCATCCACGTAAAGAGTAAAAAGATCGGACTTCCATCCACCCACCGAAAGTAGATACCACCGTCCATCTTCGAGCGCTGAAAGCCACACTGCCGTAGATACTAATCCAGCGTCTTGTACCAGATGCGCGGAGCTTGCTTCAAACCGTAGAGGCTCCGCAGCAATCTGCACACGCGCCCAGTTCCGTCGTCAAAGAACTCGGGCTCCTTCATGAAGATCTCGCAGTCGATCGGGCCATTGAGAAAAGCAGTCACGAAATCGATGTGACGGCAATCCAAACCGTAGTGTAGTGCCAACAAGAGAACCAGTTTCACACCCTCGGCACACACCACGGGGCATACGTTTCCCAAAAGTCCAATCCAAACTTCTGTTGGCAACCCTTAATCGTAATCCGAGCACGATGTCGCTCAACTTCACCTTTCGCATTATGTTTTCACACAAACACCCAATTGCTTGTCTATACTTGGCGTCTGCCAGTCTCTCCACCAGCTCCCAGGTGTTGTTACGCAGCAGCTCCGCGAACTCCGTGTTTAGCGCCTCGATCCACTTCTCGGCATCGGGGGCGTCCAAAGCAGCATCCATCGAAGTCGATTCCAGGATGGCATTCACTGCCTGAATTACCAGACTCGTGGGGATCTCCACTTCATAGTCAGCGAGCCGCACGTTGGGGCGACGTATGCGAGTTGAGCGGCGGAAAGATGCACCCAATCCATTATCCTCCTCATCGTCCTCATCACTTTCATTGTCCGATAAATTCTCTCCCACTGAGCTTAAGCAGCTTCTCACCGAGTCGCCGGAAGCAATCACATCAGCAACCTCGTCCTCTGCATCTTCGTCATTCACAACATGCTCTTGAACAGGGTCCGGCAGCTCCCGCAGAGGCGTTGAGCGGCGGTTAGACACACTCGCAGCTTCCTCAGGATCACCTTCCTCTTCGTGTAGTTGGTCGTGCTCCAAGCACTCGACCTCTTGCTGTGGTTCACCAAACGGTGACAGCTGAGCGTCCGCCAAGGGCACTCGCGCTGGGGTCAAGATCGACGGTTCAGCCACAGATCCCCCCGCACTAACCGGAGACTGCTCCACCACACCACTAGGTCGTCCACTACCATGTGCACTTGCGAGACGTTACCGCTTTGACGGAGGCGCTGTCAGCTCGTCATGAGTGACTGCCGCCATGACCAGGAGCCGTACCAGCGGAATCACAGCTGGGAGATTGAAGCGGCCACGCCGATATCGATTTGCCAGTAGATGCTCCACGTAGGAACACTCCACAGTTCAGCCTTCATCAAACTCGACAGACCGTCGTTCACGAATATCACCAGTCCGTAAATTCAGAATGCGATACCCCTCAGAGTTCTTCGCAAAGCCTAGAAAGAGGCCCAACTTGCCAGGGTTTTCAAGTTTATTAGCTCGTAGCACCTTAGGAGTGAACTCGTGTACCACACAGCCACACACACGCATTATCCCAACGTCAGGTCTCTCACCAAAACGTCGCATGAACGGGGTGTCTCCACCAAGGCCACTCGATGCGCTAACATTCACCAATTCCACAGCAAACGTGAAAGCTTCACCACACAAGCTCTCCGGCATGTGAGCGGTCGTCAACAGACTACGGACACGCGCCAACAACAC